>JAEIIG010031879.1:0-39337 GCA_018904695.1 Drosophila parvula
AGAAATAAGTTTTATTTTGTAATTTTTTGCTTTTTTAATTATAACCGTTACAGTCCCTGCCCAAAACTGTTGGTTTTCAATTAATAGTGGGAACTCAAAGAGTATGGCCTGGAGGGTACTCCCAAGTGGAAAATATCTCAAGCAAGACCTTCGGAGTATCTATAAAAATGGAAACATTTTTATTATGCCGAACGCTCTTATTAAATGATGTAAATATGTATGTACATTGTTCAGTTAATGAAGTGTGAGAAAAAAAAAATGGAAAAACTACTGTGTTTACTGAACAATTGAATACATTTATCGCTGACTTCAACGATAAGCTGTGTTAACCTTTAACTAAACACACTTGTTAGATATTAATTAATTAATTGCATCTGCACTTGAACCTGTTTGCCGACTACAATTTACATTCCATCAAATATGTTTATATATCTAATAAATCACTTTAGCTTTTAAATTACGCGGATCCATTACGATTCCTTAATCGCTGACCTGTCCTAGGTCAACTTACATTCGCGTGCCGCTGCATTTCGCCCTCGTATTTTCCGCTGGGATAGAATTTCCGCGCCAAGCGCGTTATCCGCGCACCTCATGAATGATTCAGGCGCGCTCAAAGTGGGAAAAGCGAAAAAGGTGTGAAAATAATTACGGCTCATCGACTGCATTCCTCGTGGTCGTCGTTGTTGGAATTCAATCGATGCTTACAATATTTATAGAGAGAGAGCCAAAACAAGAAAATAGAAAATATAGAATGGAGAATGAAGACAACCTTCTGGCTGTGGCCACTTAAACTATTTTTGTATTTCCATTTTTTTTTTTCTCCCCTCAATAATTGATAGACCATATAAGCTCCCCCCGTGTGTCTCATATTCGATGTGTGGTTCTGGGAGTGAATGAACCAGAGTGACCTTTCCCCACCGACTGCCCTGGCTGCAGTTAGCTATGGGTTAAGGTTGGAGAGGAGGATGGAAGGGGTTTTTAACCGTAGTAACCACACCCACCTTCAACTTTGCCGCGTGACGTCGGTCGCCGCCGTTTGTTGTTGTTTTTTGTTACTTGGAGAACGAAAACGTAAAGTGCAATTTAGTTGATAATTGCTGCAAATTACGAACGCTTGTTACATCGATTTTCATACCCTGTCCGGCCCACTGGGCAGCGTGTCGAGAGGGGTTACTGAACTTTCGGTTCGATAAACTGCCGTAATAGTTCCTTTTATGATATTACTTTAAAATATTTATGATATATTTGTGTATGCGTAAACTATAGTTACTGTATTAGATTGATTAGATCGAACAGAAACTTAGGGAAGAAAATATTAATACTGTATAGATATTACACGCCAAAGTCGTGATATCAATCGTTATATTTACATTGCGATATAAGTGTAAATACAATTAACATGCTTCTTTTTATTTATGGATATTTCAGAATTCGACATGTAAAATTTGATATATAAAAATTCGATATATAATATCGATATATAAAATCGATATAGGAAAAAACGATATATAAAAGTATTTGGCATTATTGATATGATATTGAGTTCAATATGTTAGTCGATATATAATCGGTCAATGTATCATATCCTAGCAAAAGCTATAGTAATACTCCACTAACACAGTTACTAAAATATTAAAACTAGACGACAACCTAGATTCGAAGAATGTCCAAAAAACACAATCAGGTCCTTCAGCACTATGCTTGCTTTCTAGAAAAAATCACAACAAAGTCTAGCTGTAAACATGGTTATCTTTAGTAAAAAAAAAAGTTAATATAACTTTATAATACAAATAATAAAGATATAAGAAAAATAAGCCAAAGGCCTTGCTGCCAGCGCTTTACCAACTAAGTTAGTCTAGTTTTGTAAACTTCTCTATTTTTAATAATAAATAAATAAATAAATATGAGAAAAATAGGGTTTTAATAAAAACAAAAATCTATTTGATTACGATTAGTTTATATCTAAAATATAAAGTACTATTCATAGTTTTTCTGATCATCAGAAAATCAATTATTCCATTTATAATGCTATTTGCCATAACTACCATTTGTACTAATAATGTTTCATAAAATTTTGACGAAATACTGCCATTCTGTACAGGGTATTGTTCGCACTCAATACCTTGTTACTGTCCCCCAAATCCACATACATTCGGTTATTAGAATTTGAATGGGCAACGTTTAGAGCTTTGGCTCTCCGAGTCGGTCCCCAAAATAACAACATTTCCATTTAACATTCCGAATTCAATTGCAGGCCGCCTTTGGTTTCTATTGTTTGGGCTCCGTCCGTTTCCGGGCATTGTCTTCTCTCAGTTGCTCTGCCATTCTGTCACTCTGTCAGTTTGTCAGTTTGTCAGTCAGGGCCTGCGTAATTCTCGCATAAATTAACTAAGCAAACGATCAGATCTCATTCCCTAGTCTTTTCCCTTGCCTTGCCTTGAGTTCCCCGTTAGTTGCTGTTGTTGGCATGCATAAGTAGCCTGGACAAAGAAAGGGGCTGTCGAGGTAAACGCATTCGGCATGCAGTTGATCAATAATGCAATGACCCAAGCCAAGTCGAGGCGACAGCCGGGCGCCACATAATGGCTAGGCTTGAAACTTTCGGAACACCCGTAATTAAACGCCCCCAAGGAGCCACTTCTTGCCAGTGGAGTCGTCCGCCCACTAACCACTGCCACTCGCCGTGGGTCGGTTGAAACCGGTTTCCTTGTATCGTGCCTTAAATTCATTTAAGCCAGTCCTGCGTCCGTGACTCATGCTCGCAATCGCAATCCTTGCCAAAACTCAACCAAACAGCTCCCAGGCGAAATGAAAATGGAAATGGATATGGAAATGGGCATCGCAATAACAAAAAAAAAAGAAGCGAAAATAAAGGACACCGAATAAAACACGCTTAAATGAAACCGTAAAAGTTGCCCATAAGTCGCGACAAAATGACATAAACTAGCTTAGATAATGGGCACTCTGGGTGGCTGGATGGGGTTTTGTAGGAGAGATACCCTGGGGTAACTGTACAGGATTGGGATTCCCTGGAGCTGTTTTTAGGGAATTCTATATGAGAACCTACCCGAGCTCTGCTCACACTGGCTGTGTAAGCGTTCGACGGCATAAAAAGCAAGGTCTTGCTAGTATAACGTGTTAATGTATTCGTTTGGGCACCGCTGATCTATACACTTGTTGTGTTGTTGTTCATTTTATTCCAATTAGAATTTAGCACTTGTAGAGGTTCAAACTTGCCTTTCCTATGATAATCCACTCCACACAATAATCCCTTCTTGCATCACTCATACGCCGAGTATCACTCCCTTGTCGGATATCACTCATACGCTTGGGTATCACTCATTCGACCCGTCGCCCTCGTACTGGTTTGCCCACTTGTCGTTATGATACCAGTATGACAGCGATTTGCTGATTTGTCGAGCTGTGTTCTTTCGCAGCTTGACATCTCCCAATGAGCCCACAGCGGAGATGACGACGTCCTTGAGCAACGACCAGGTCTGGTCTCTCTTGTAATGGGGCTATGTACCCAGAGCTATGGCGATGTGGTCAGCTCTTTGTTGTCTACAGCTTGTTGTCGCTGCAGGAAATGAAATGCAATTTGCATAGAGCAGTGAGAGTTACCTACTCGCCCCCGCCGAGTGACTATCTCATAATATGGCGGTGAATCATAAACACCCATCGGTCCCGGGACAGTAACTGCCACACGCGAGTGTACGTATTGTAGTAATGGGCAGTCAGTCGGTTAGCGCCGGAAACAAAACAGCAAATTAGCATGTTAACAAACTGCCCAGTTACGGCCAGGTCCATCTGTCTGGGGTGTTAACAGCCTCCAACTTACAACACAACCCAACACTCATCAACGAGGGAAATCGAGAAATTAGCTCACTGGGAAAGTGAAGTAAAAAAAAATAAACGCGATCACGCAAGGCACTGAGGCAATGTTTTTAGCGCCCAGTGTCGTTTTTATTGCTGGAATTGATGTCAAAGGTGCTGATCGCATCGCAGCAAAAATAGGTGTTGGCTTGTAGGCTTGACACAGTGACACATATATGTAGAACGCCCGGTGACCGACCGTACTGAGTTCTCAGTTCTGGAGTGATTCAGATTTCTTTAAGTAAATGTAATTGTTTTATTAAGACAACAAGTTAGATTTATTAATGAGTCCGTACTTTTTTGCAGTGTTTGGGAGCTTCTTACTTAATAGAAACAAAGAGAAAAGATTTTTGTTTTCCAATTTTGTCTTTATCAACATTAACTTAAAATATTTCAAACTCTTGTAATTTAAAATAGAAAATACCATTGATACAAAACAATAGATTCTGACTCATGTACCATTATTGCCTAATCTTCTTCTTTCTGAAGAAACAAAGAGTCTCATTTATCAAAATAAATTCATATTTGTGGAATCCAGCACTCGAATGTGTCAAGCAAAATGTTTAGCATTAATTGAAGCTCTGGAGAGCTCCGACGAGAGCCGTCGGAGATCAGCAAAATGATCTCTGATCTGAGGCTCGGGCTCTGCCGTCCCCTTCTTAGTGCCACAGTGACATAGTTTCGGGCTTTTTCTTCTCTGTAGCTGGCTCTTCATTTTGATTGAAGCGTTTTGCGGTCTCAATTTGTTATTATGCAGCGTTTTCATTTGCCTTTTTTTTTTGTGCATTTCCCTCCTTTTCCGCCTTCATCAGTTGAATTCTTGCGGGGGGGTTTTTTTTGTGGAGCTTATCAAGTATACATGCTATCGCTCTAGTATTTGCACTATTTATACCCCGCCCGCTGTTGATTAAGTAATTAATACCCCGGCGGCATTTGCCGAACACGCCTGTCGAGTGCCTAGCCGGGTAATTGCACCGATTTCCAATTAAGACAACTTACTAAGGTGTTTCTCTGCCGAGTCTGTCGAGAGGGAAATCTGCTTTTGGCTTCTCATCCCTGGATCATAATTCATACGCCCCGTCCAATGTCCGATGTCCGATGGCAGCTACCTCAGTAACCATTTATCAAAAGAGCGGCTCCCTCCTTCACAACAATGGAAACATTATTCGAGTACAATGAACTGGTCCGGGCAAAAAAGAAGAAAGATGGATGCAGAGGCCACTTGGGGAGATAAAGACGCGAATAAAAGCGAAAAATAAGAAAATGCTTTCCGGCAGCATTCGACGTGTGTCATTCATGAACCCCGCAAGCCAACGACAACAAAAGTTCAGCCACAAAAAATAAAAAGGTAAAGAGTCTGAAAGGAAAAGCAATCAGAAAAAAAAGGCACAACAACAAGAAATTGGTCAGCAAACGTAATGCCAAAATCGTATACTAATAAAAAATACAAAAAAAAAAAAGACGAAACGACAATTTTAAAAGCTGAAATCGAAGCTTTGTTTGCTCCCAACTCTCGACCAGTCAATGACATTGCCCAGACGAAAACAAATATCAACTACAGTGGAGAACCGGTATCGAGAACTAATTGAAGCAACAAAACTGATTTTTTATTAGGTAATGAAGGTGATTATTTACAATGAGAACTATTGATACTCAGTATCAAGAAAAGAAAACCTAAAATGAGTAAGGCTCTTGCTGTATATTTTAATTCACTCGCATATTCTGTCTGTTTCCTGACTTTTAAATGTGGCTCCAATCTTAAAATATAAAGCAAGAGCCTTACTCATTTTAGGTTTTCTTTTCTTGATACTCATACAAAACATATACATCATACTAATAATAACAACAATTTGATAATAGTGACTTATTAAAAGCCATTTCCAATTCTTCGGTTTAGTTCATGGTTGGGCAACGATTTTGCAAATCGGAGCCTTAATAAAAATCAGTTATGTGTATGTTTTGTTTTTCTAAGCTCTCTAAGTAACTCCCAACGGATGTTCACCTTTGCGGGCGTGCCTTGTAAGAATCAAGCAATAACAAAAATCGAATAATGCAAGAAATCAACAAGCAAGCCAAACAACGCGCCCCTCGATTTCTGTTTTGGTCGCCTTTTACAAAACATTTAAAAATACACACGAGTCGAGAACAACAATAAAATGTCAACTTATTTTTAACAAACAATGTGAACATGCCATGCAAGATGTCAAGTGCATGCAAATCAAATTGAGTCGATTCTATAGCGACTATATATGAGTATATATGTATATATTTATATGAGGGAATGATCCGACCGATTAGAAGTGGTCGCTGTGACAGGGAAATCGACAGTCATGACATCGTTAGTCAGTCAAAGACCCAATACCCAATGCCGATCACACTTGGGG
Source organism: Drosophila parvula (assembly GCA_018904695.1). NCBI lineage: Eukaryota > Metazoa > Arthropoda > Insecta > Diptera > Drosophilidae > Drosophila > Drosophila parvula. Next base: position 6,258 of record JAEIIG010031879.1, read on the forward strand.
AAATATAATTGAAATTCTGTGTGTGGAACGTGATAAAGTTAATGATTTATTTATGGCACTTGGGAAGCGATATCCCAATACGGAAATATATTCAAAGGTGTTTCTAGGAACCTAATATTTATGTGTATTTTAAAAGGGGGAAATGCAATAAATTTACATTAACTTTTAAGTGTTTAATTTGAATTATCAAACTGCTGGTAGTAACAAGTTTATGGCTCACTTAAAATTAAATTCTTATACTAATAAAATATGGTGTTTATAAGGTTAAAATATCCCTTTATTCCTACCGATGCAAGTCATTAAAGAAGGTCTTTAAATGGGGTGAACTGTTTTACGCAGCGCATTTTAAAAGCTGTCCTCGTCTTGTCACCCAGTAAACATCCCACCTCCACTTTAGCTCCCCCTTCAATGAAATTTGCATGAAGCAACGAAACGAATGTTTTGAATTATTAATTAAGAAATTAATTGCGCGATACCAACGTCGACGACGAATCCGAACTTGGCCCCTGCGACATTCCAGGCCATGCGCTTTCATTTTGCAGCTGCACAGAAAGAAATATCAACTATTTGGACTAGCAATTGCCAAATTCAGCTTGAATATTAAAAATGGGATGATCATTATGATGATTTTTATATAAAATTTACTCAGAAGAGTCTTTGAATAGATTTAAACTAAATTCGAACCAAAAGTTTAGCTAAAGACCACAAAAATCTTCTTAGAAACTTAAACTCTTGTTAGCTCTTAAAATATTATCTAATTTTCTTTAAAATTACTCAGAATCTTCAAGTTACTTTGATCCTCTATAGCAGTGGTGCCCACACGCATTGACACGTTAGACGAGCAGTTTGTGTGAGTAAGACCACGGTCTTGTTTTTGCCGACAGCATACGAACGGTTACACTGTCGGTGTGAGCAGAGCTCGGGCAGCGAAACTTGTAGACTTGAGAGTCTATCTGCAGGGCATCACTGCTTTAGAGATTTCCTTATTTTTTTTAAAGATAAAATTATAGTTTACAGTGTCTCTGGGTAATGGGTGGCCCCGTGGAATTCAATTAGCGGGTGCCATTGTCTGGCAATCAATGGATATGGGCATAGTTTCGGCCCCGATCCAGACCCTCATAAGCATCCCATTTCCATCTCCATTGTCCAGCCTCGTGCTGCAGGGCGAGTCATCTGGTCATGAGCTTCGTCAGCGGGACATTTGCATATCTTTCACACTCCGTCAAGCCGGATATCTTGGCAGATGATGATGCAGCCGTGCTCTCAGATGCTCCCAACTCCGCCCATCTTTTCGCTGATTTGACCCGATGAGTGAGCAAGTTCCAACAAAAGAGACTGCTCTGGCAGGGAGCGGAGTGCGTAAGCGTAATCTGCGAGAGGCGCGGGGCATTACGGGGCAGAAATTAATCAGGAAATAAATTATTTATACCCGCATATATGTATGTATATCTGGCCAACGACGAAGTCTGGACTTTGTCTTGTGCTGCCAAAAAAAAATTACATTGTCCGGCGGGTTGCCGCCTTGCCGCTTTGTGACAGTGCAAAAAAAAAAAAAAACAGTCAAACGAAAACTGAAATCCAATTTCCTTTATGGCTTTAGTTATAAGCGATTATAATGGTCATTACATCTGACTTTTTGCTATAAGCAAAAGTGCGAGCGAGAAGCAGAGAATTTCCATTGAAAAAAAACGAGAGAAAACTTTAATTTTAATGTCTTTTCCTTCCCCATTTTTGTTCGATCCTCTTTTCATCATATGTATATAGTAGCATTTGGCATGCATGTGTTTTCCTCCTTTAGTTTTTTTTCTTTCTTTTCCTTTTTTCCATTACACAACTTTTGTTTTCTACTTGATTGCATTTTACTTTTGATTTTCCCTCTTTTTCATTTCGCTTTCCAAGGCGTTTGCAGGCGAAAATCTCTTGGCGTGAAATTGTTTTCTTGCTTAGATTTCGATGATCGATTGTTCAGTGCATTGAAAATGCATTTTAACGAGATTTTCCATTTTCATTTTGTTTTCTTTGGAGTTTTTTTTGGCCAATGAGAAGTCTATTGTATACAAAATGATGTAGTAATGGCTAACATAAATTGAAGAGTCCATAAATTCATTTCATTGTAATTGTTGTCGTCATTAAATGCGTTTTCTTCTTCGTGTTTTTTTATCGTTGAATGAATAATCATTTTATCTTTGTTATTATTAAATTGTAAATTGTTCAATTATCTTTAAAGATTGAGTAAAGGCATAGGTTTCTTTGTGATTTATCTTTGCCAGCGACTTAATAATTACAAATTGACTTTGTATATCCGCTTTTTGCAATTAACAAAGGCAAGGCAATTCCCTTAGATACTTATTGTAATATCGGTGCAGCTGTTTTATATCTTTAAAATTGTGCAAATTCAAATTTAAAGTTGTATATGAGCTGTAAAGTTTAATCTAAGCTTACAATAAATTAATCCCCAGTAAAGAGGATTAAACATCTAATAACAAACCCTACCAAGACCTCTTGGATTAGATGTAACAATCCTATTTTTATTCCACCTTGTTCATATTGATTTTCTTACTAATCCAGGACTCTCTCTCTCTTTCAGACTCTGCTCGCTGACAATAACACGGCTGTCCATCCTTACACCCCTGCCCGGTGACACTACATCGCTGTCGCTGGCAGTGAAGATGCAAAGCTCGAAGCGAACGCTGCGTAGCCATGAGATTCCCATCAATTGCACTGCATTGACCTCCTCCGCCTCGCTGCAGGGCAACTCTCCATTAGCCACAGGGCTAGGAGGAGGAGGAGGAGGTGGAGCAGGTGGGGGTGGGACACCCGGCAGTGCGGGCACTGGAGGCGGCATGGGCGTGGCTGTGCCCTTGACGGAAACCGAGCTGGACTTGCACTTCAGTCTGCAGTATCCGCACTTCATCAAGAGAGATGGCAATAGGTGGGTGTTCTTTACACTTTTGAACTCAATTAAATCGAATTTAGTTACTCAACATGACTTGTATTTATATGATAATATATTTACAGACTGGTTATTTTGCTGCAACGCCGCAAGAAATATAAATCGCGCACCATTCTGGGCTATAAAACACTGGCCGAGGGCATCATCCGCATGGATGCGGTGCTCCAGAAGTCAATGGATATGATCATTGAACTGACGGCTTCCGGAAAGAACGGCAGGCCGGGCACAGTGGTGGCATGCCTGCGGGCTGAGCGCGTCTCCTCCATTCCAGTTGACCATGACAATAAGAACAACAACAGCGTCCTGCTGGCAGGTGAGTCTAATCTTGAAATCTATAAATACTAAGGAGGTAATGCAATAAAGTAATAATTAAATTATCTGAACACAAAAGAACTTAAACTTAAAGGAAGGGAGTTAGTATAAGATTCTTTTGTAAATCATAAAGACCATATTGAAATCATTTAAAGAGGCTGCTTTAGGGATGTATTTCCTAGGTTCTTCCAACAAACGAAGGCAAAGGTCAAACTTAGTTCATAGTTTTGGTTTTGACACTGCCAACGCTGTCCCCTGTCCACCACTGAAGTGTATCCACTTCGATGAGCATGCCCTGAACCCTGAATAGTGCTAAAGAATTTATTGCCAAATCCATAAAATACAAATAAATGGACACACGAGTTGGTCCCGGGACCCAGTCAAGATTAGAGAAGTGCTAATGACGCAAACCGGGCAATTAATGGCCCAAGTGGAGGGGCCAGGAGACTGGAGCGGCCTCTGCTGCTGCTGCTGCTGCTACTGCTGGTGCTCCACTTCATGACGGATGAGTGGCTGTCCCTCTGGCATCCGTAGATCAGATGATGCTCCCAATTTGGGGCTGATGTTTATGGTAATTGCTTGTGAAACAATTCTCGTGCATGGTGGGAGCGTTAGGTGGCCAGGAGTGACGTCAGCAGCACCAGCTATAGAGTAATCCCCCCCTCGCACACGCATTTTCGAATGCGATGCCATGAAATTTCACCATGACTACTGCTACTAGCTAGCCCCACATGGCAACAGAGGCGGCCTCCCCATTCTCCTCATCCATGGCAATCTAATTGAAATTATATTTTTCAGCTATTTCGGTTTGACAAGAGAATGGCGTGCGAACCGAAAAGAACGGGCTCGTTCGAGCTGGCGCTCGAGAGGAAATTCAATTATGAAAATAGCGTTGAGCGAGTGGTGGAGGAAACTCATTTACCATGCGGTTTCCCATTGGCAACATCTGGTGTAGCCCTTAGGAACTGAGCAAGCCTGAAAAAAGGGGGATAGGAGAGGGGGTTAATCCAAGGAGTGGCATTTTAAGATGAGATGGAAAAGGGCAGTAGTCAGAGTCAGAGCTCCTGCTGCTGCTGCTGCTACTGGCATAGAGATTTGCACTGTTGCCACGTCACTCGGTCAGGGCCAAGGTAAAGGTCAACCCAGCTGCACGGCTTCACCTTTGACTCTCTCTCTCACCTGGCTGATGAAATATGTATGACATGCAAAATTGAATCTCTGCGACGTGATTTTCTTGTTGGGCCAAAAACTTTTCAGTTTCTAATGGCCCACACAGAGTAGGCCTACATTAGACCACTCTTTCGATGGCTAATATTGTTTTGTAGGGTATTTAAGGAGGTTCTTAAGTTCCTCTTTAGTATTTTGTAGTTTTTATTTTTATTCTTTAAACTCAAACTTTAAACTCATTCTTTAAACTTAACCCCGATTCTCTCTCTCAGTTATTTCGATTGTATATTAGTCTATATTACTATACTTTCACCCATTACCTGTCTGCAAATCAAGCTACATTTGGCATAAATCATTCCGTTTGCCGCCATTTATTTCGCACACTTTTTGGCACACCCGAGGATTTCTGCCAGGGATATCCCTATTTTATGGGGATGAGTGCGATGGACTGGTGACTAGTGGCCATCAGAAGTTTGCTGGCAATGGGCCAGCGCCCCAAAGAAATTTGGCTCCGGTTCAATCCATTTGGTGGCAGTGACAGTGTCAGGCCCAGTTCCACATCCATAGTGAGGGTCAGCACTTGAACCCGAGCTAAATGAACTTATATAGAGGGACCATTATAGGAGGAAGAGGTGGACAGTAGGAGCGTGCAGACACAGACAGCTCTGTTAAATTACTTTGGGTCTCGCTTTCTAATTTGCAAAAATGGAATTCAAAAGCAGAACTAAGAGCCGAGTGGCGAGAGAGCATGGGGAAATGCGAGGAAAACCTTTTTGCCTCAACCTCAATTTGGTGTATTGATTTTCTCTTTATGCGGTCCGGCCTCCAAAAACGCTGCTGATGGCATTCCGTTCTGGTTGTTTTGTGCGAGGAGCGAGGGGACCGAAAACACAGATTGCACAAAGCGAAATTTAAGGTGTATTTATGCGAATTTGTACAGAAATATTCAAAGAATTATTAAGAGAACTGTAACTGAATGAGAATAACAATTATTTTTGCCAAAAATGTTATCAAACTTAGAATATATAATAATTCAGCATATATTTTTGGAACATTTAAATATTTCTAAATTGTTTCTCTCTGTGTGTGTGTGGGGGGGGGGGGGGAGGAGGTCCTAGGTGTGCGCCTGATTGCCGCAAGCCTGCTGGCTGTAGCCGTTGTTGTCGTGGCTGCTTGTTGAATATGTTTCGCCCAGTTACCGCCCCACTTCCACTCCCAAACCCAAACCCCAAGCTCGAGCCCGCACCCGTTCGCATCCATGCCCGCAGGTGCCGGGCCGAGTCAGGCACCATTAGCAGCAGCAGCAGCAGCAGTCGCAGGACGCTCCTTTAGCGGGGCAGCGGAACTTGTTTTGTGGGTGGGACTTTTAAGCGTGCTGTGTGTGTGTGTGTGTGGAGCTGATGAATTTTCCATGGCCATAACACAAGAGGTGTTTGTATGTGCGGAATGGTAACATAGTTCCCTAGTTTCTATTTATTTCAAAGGATTAAAAGAAATCACTCGAATGAATATGCATAAGTACGCATAAATGTTTAATGGGGGGCTTCAAACAAAGTGTTGGCTCCATTAATTGTTCATAAGCATTAACCTGAAGGGGGAATTACCATATTAAAGATCTAGAATAATATGAATTTTATCAGATGAGTTATGGAGATTTGTTTAAAAATGTATGCTATTGTTTTTAGTTAATAACACAAGCTAATTGTAAATTCTGTAGTATAATTCGATTTTTATTATTATAATTTGTGCTTTAGCTAAATAAAAAGACTATTTAACTGTTAGTATAATGGTGACATTTCCTAAAGCCTGTCTTATATTTAAGTTTTCTTTAACCGAACCCAATCCTAAAAGTTACTAGAAAAGTAAGAGCTTATTCGGATGAGTTCTAGAGATTTTAAAACACATAAAAAGTCAACCAAAGGTGTGCTATATTTTGTACATTGAATCACAAGTAATTGCTAATTGATATTTATATATTTTTAGCTATTAAATCTGGTACCTGAGCTAAAATAAAACGCAATTTAAGTGTTTGTCTTATGGTGACATTTCCCTAAAGCCTGCCTCATATTTTGAGGCTATCCATAAATAAGTTTTCTCTTAACCAAAACGAATCAATCATAAGAATGTCCCATTCCCTGGACCCCATCTGTTTGTCTCCTACTTCGATTAAGGTATTATAATTTATGTAGAGGATAAAGCCACGCCCACGTCCTGCTTAGCCTGCGGCTACAGGATCCTACAGATTCTCCTTCTCCTGCTTGTATATTCTTGTACTTGTGAAGCTTCTGCTGATGACAGCTCCGACAGCTTTTTTTTTTCTTTCTTTTTTCGTTCTTGTCGTTGCCGTTGCCGCAACGACAGGAATTAAGTCATTTGTCCTTGAGTGCCAGAGATAAACGCTGCGAAGAACTGGCGCAGCAGAGGAGACTGACAGACAGGCAGGATGTTCTGCACCTCTAATGACCGACCAGCCACCCCTATATATGTATATACTATATATAGTATATTATGTGTAGTGAGTGCTCTTCCCCCTATATAGCTACCCCAAACCATTGAGTGGTTAATGGCAAAATGCGTGAATTATGTCGAGAGTATTCACATTGTTCACTTCCACTGCTGCTTGCTGTTGCTATCCCCCTCCCCCCCCCACTTTTTATCATCGCCTCCGGAGGCTGGAGGCACCTCCTCCTCTTGCCCCCGTCCATCGGCTGTCATCTAATGACAAGATTCGTGTGCTGGCCAAGGTCAAACCAATGTATTGCCTTTTTGTGCCAGTTTTCTATTGCTCTTGTCTTGTTGTTTACCCGGCTCTTTATCGTTGGTTCAAGGGTATATATATAGTGTTTCTCTATAGCTTGTTTATTTTCATATTTTTAGCCAAGTTATCTACGATAATTTCAGACTATTCACTATCTGGCGATATTAAAATGGTTATATATGCGCTGTAATGGTTCTATTATGTCAGAAAAGCCTTTTAATGAGTACAAAATTATTGCAAATTGAACATATTTCTCTTTTCATCAATATTCAATTGCAGTTTATCATTATTTAAGTGAAAATTACATCAGTTGTGAGTGAAATGATCCATAAATAGAGATTATTTTGATGGAAGTATCGAAAAAATTGCTCTAAATCGACTTAAATTTTCTCTGTTGCTAGCTGTTGCTTTTGTTTGTGTTTTTTTTTTTACCTCCCGCATAGATATGGAGAGCTGTAGACACTAAATCAATGTCGCTCGTCGCTTTTCAGTACGATTTTCATTACTCATACGCAGCGTGGCACCAACCGAGCGTGGGATGAACGTGCCAGGAGGCTGAGGTGAACTGTGCTGAGTTGTGGGCTTTGCCCATGACACATCTTCCGTTGCTCTGGGCAACACTTTGTCTGATATTATTGTCTCTCCTTCCCTATTTGTGTACATGCTTTTCCAGCCAGCTCCCCTGCCCCCCCGCTCTTTGGGGGATAAACACTTTTCGTGGAAATTCCTTGGACCAGAATGGCAAATAAGTGTTTGTCTGCGTGCGATATATACTCGCCTTCCTGGAAGAGCAGACAGTGTCCCGGGACGGTTAGACGGTTATTAAGGTGTTTAGGAATTGCATGCAATTATAAAGGAATAGAAAAGCGAGACGTGAGTGACGGGTTAAAAGGAAAACAATGCCGGAGAGACATCATTAACTTGTCTGCGTAATTGCAGCAACGAAGAAAAACAATATAATTGCCCTCAAGTTGGATTCTCACATGCGCAACAGCTCTTTCTTGCAATACCAAAATATAGGTTATATAGGGTGGGTATTCACTAAGAACGGAGTCTACGGAATCTTTGATACATTTTGGATTATATTTTTTTTTAACTATTTAATCACTTTTACTGAACACACTTGGGATAGTAATGGATATACCATAGTTGTGTTGCATCTTATATAGTTTTCTCTTCTCTTTTCCCCTTAAGACAACACGCAAAGAGGAGATAAGATAAATGGGGGCAAGAAATAATGGTCAATAAGCTAGAATGCAGCTTCTGCTTTGGCCCCAATTAATCATAGCTGCCAGCAGTTTTTCCCAAGCACTCCATTATATTTCCCTTTCCCTTTCCTTTTCCCTTCCTTGCTGGTTGTGTTTACCTTTTCTGGGCGCTTTTTAATCATTCCCCTCCGTACTTATCACTTAACGGCTCCGAGGCTGTCAAAAGTTACACTTAACCGGAGTTTGCTCTGCACCCACACAGACACACACACGCACACACATTAAGTCCGCCGCCTCTGGGAGTATAGCTCATCCGCTTGCACCGCCCAGCACGCGATGTGAATTCCAAGATACCGCAACTGAGGAGAGACCCGGCAACGTACCGCTTCCACCATATAACACCCACTAACACCCCTACCCATGGCTACAACAAAATAAAAATAAAAAAAAAAGAAGAAAAGCAGACAACGCAGACTACAGAAACCGGCCGGTGAATAGCGTTGGCTAAATGATAACGATGGCAAAACATGCGAACAAATAAACAAACAAAGCAAGTAGCAAGAGATATTTCAGATGGGAATGCCTCGAAGAGGAGATACCTCTTTTTTCAGAACTAAACAGAAGAAAGCATAGGTTTCCATCAGGAAAGCTATGGGTAGAGATTTAAAACTTTAATATATTTTTCTTTACATTTTATAAGGTTACTACAATAACTTTGTTAGCTAACTTTCACTTCCAGTTATCCTATCGAAATAAGTTGTATTATATGACTAGATAAGGACTTTACAGACACTCCGGCTTAACTAATATAAATGATATATTTTTTAAAAACGTCAGAGCTGAGCTGTTTTTATCGGGTGCCTGGGGACACAAATAAAAAACCACCATGATAAGATTTCTATGAACTTTGATTGCTTAAATCTATAAAGTACAGGGGAACTTTTTAATATTTAAGTACTGGGTATAAGAAACAGATGAGAATCGTAATTGAAATGGACTGAAACGGGAGTGGAAGTAGTAGCCGGTTTTTTTTTTTTCGAAAATAAAGTGGAATTGTAGTGGAGTGGGAATAGGAGTAAGAAATATGGGAATGGGAATGGGAAACGGAGTGCAACAAGTGACAACAGAATGCGATGACACAAATCTTATCGCAAAACAATGTAATTGTTCGATATGAACGCATGTGTGTGGAGAATAGTGCCTCTGTTTTCACGAGAACTAGTTCACACGATCCATAACAGGATCTATTCAAAAGTAATGGATCTTTATGTCATTTACAGTACGTGGTGTGAAGAAAATGGACTTGCAAACAATACTAATGGGATAACCTTAAAACCTAGAGAACTGATCAAAATCTGACATTATTGAAGTGTTTTCTAGCTAGTTCATGGAAAATATCTGTTGATGCTTCCTTCATCAGGCTCTGAAAATTCCCCCCAGCCACACAAGCACCTATTATTATATTCTCCGTAATAAATGCAACCGATCAAGCTGAAAACAAACCAATAATTCTCGATTAGAATTCCAAGAGCACGAAAATCAAGAGAATTCAAATTGAAGAACCTGATAAGTTCTGTGTAATCGATGAGTGGGTGGCAAATAGCCGGCGCCCATTGGGAAGCACCTTACATGTTCACCCCCTCGCACTTTACATCCCCTTCACTCACGCTTACACCCGCACAGTTCAATTGCCCGAATCGGGGCGTAAAAATAGCTTTAATGAGCAGTTCCCATGCCTGTAAGCTTTTGACACTTGTTTAGTAACATCGCACCGAGAGCCGCATATAGATAACGGATATGTCTGCGTGTGTGGGTGCAGATATAATGAAATATATTGAAGCGCACGTTTGCCTGTCCCCTTCAATTGCTCATATTGATTTGAGTAATTTCGGTATGTGCGCAAGCAGCTCATCGTCTCTCACCATGCGCTCGCTCGCTCACATGCTCAATCTCTGACAGGTGTTGTTGGGTCTTTCGCTCTCTCCCACTCTCAGCCCGCTCTTTGCCCACTCTCTCTTTCACTCAGCCACAGTGGGGACGTCCAGATCGAAATTTAAAAACAAAAACCCTAAACAGCTTTGTTAATTAAGCAAAAATATCACTTAATATTATCCACAAATTATTGTATGTAAATAATTTTATTGTTTTCCCCGAAAATGCGGAAATCCTTCCTAAATTCAACCAAACCCTTTGATCAAATTATAACTCAATTTCGGCCATTTCGGCCCACTGTGCACCGCAAGTACACAAAACGTGTGGGGCACCGAGCAATTCATTCATTTCCCCAACAAGCGCTAAGCGGCTCACACATACGACGCGCGGCGAAGAAGAGGCGGCGACAGAAAGAAAGAAAGAAAGCGAAATAATAATAATACGGGAGATGAACAGATAAATCAGTCGTAGTTGAAACAAAAGCAGCAACAACAGTTAAAGAGACAGTCAACCGTTGCTATCTGTGATTAATTAACGAAGCAAAAACATCAACAACAAAATAGCGGTGTGTTTTTTTGTTTGGCTTTATCAAATTTAGTTTGTAAATAACAACAGTTTAAACTGGAACCCTAAAAAACTAGTGAATGTGAAAATATAACAAAAGTTAGTTGAAAATCCAGTGAATAAATGTAATAAATCACTTTATGTGTGATTGTATTAAATGTTATTAATATTAAATCTTTTAAAACAATGTGTTTTATAAATAAAATAAATTAAATACACTTATTCAATCATTTGTACAATTATTATTTAACAAATATCGCAAAGAAAACATTTAATTTTGTGTTTTCCCAACCGCATACCTAATTTTAAACCGATCGGTAAAGATGTTATTCTAATCGTCGCACTAATTATAAAGAATCTCTAGATAATGTAGACCTCAAAAACAAAGCAGAATATAAACAAAATAATATAAAAAACAAGACAGTCAACCCATTTAAATTGTAAAATAAAAAAAATGGCCATTAACCAAGACAGTTTTATAACAACAACGCAAAAAGCAGATGCTTCCAAGCTTTCAGTTTACTTTTATTCAGTGCAACGTATACTTATCGTATACATTACTTATCCCTAAAAAAATACTCGTACATAAATAAAATAAAATACTCATGTGATAATCTCATTCCGCAGATCGCGTTGCTGAGTATTCCGACGAGGACGAGGAGGTCGAGTTCAGTTCGGGGGAATTCAACGACGAGGCCAACGAGCTGGGCCTGATCCGGGATCCGCGGGATTATAGCCATCCGGGCAAGCATGATATGCGCAAATATCACAACAAGCTGCAACGCTCCGGTATCGAGGATTGCGCTCTAGTTGGCCACCATCCCGGCAGCATCCAGCACCATCATCCCGGCGTGGGCGTTGATAGCGATAGCGAGTTCGAGATGAAGGACAAGAGCTCGTCACGGGCCAAGTTTAGCCGGGTGAGTCACTAGAATTGTAGATAGAAAGAATCGTGTAATCCCGGCCAGCTGTGACCCCCGAAAAGTGTCGCACACACGAAAGTATTTCTACATTATGGTTGGGCCGGTATAGGTATTATAATTGCGTGGCAACACGTCAGCAGACACCGGGGGAATTTTTCGATTTGTCGGCTCTAAAATTCATTATGCAAAGTGAATAAATAGCACTTAGTACGTAGCCTATCTATATAGATTACAAACAAACACAGGCGGAGCCACAACCATTCATTAAAGTAGCTAGGAAAGTTGGGAACAGAGCGCAGGAAAGTATTTTTAATTAATAATTGTAAACCCCATAATCAGGCAAAAAAGAAAGGCATCTAAATATCTATTATTATTACCTTAAATAATTTATATGGAAGTTTAATTAGATGAAGTCTTAGCACTTTAGTGTTATAGAAAAAGTTAAAAAGTTTGCCTAAAACTCCGGTAAAAAACTGAAATAAATAAGGTAATAATCATATTCCTTCGAGAGATTGATTGACTCCTCATTGTGGCATAAACAAACATATATTTTCCCTTTCCATTGCCCCTTTTATTTGTTGGAATTTCCCAGGAATAATCTATAGGCCATTAACATATTATTCACATTTAGCCCACTCCTAGTCTCCTAGCCTTGTCTCTTTCATGATTAGAACCTTTATACTATCTCCTCATTCTTGATTCGGCATTTGGCAATTGCGAAATTTTGTCAGTTCCTTGGTGCTAACCCAGATCCGCATGCAGCCACAGATACAGATAGACCGAGAACAAAGAGAGGCACAGCCCACAAATATGTATCAAAAATGTATCCCTTATAGTATGCAAATAGAGTAGACATAGATATATATATATATTAGTATGTTTGGGCATGCCCCAATAGAAATAACAACAAAAAAAAAACACGGGGTGGCCAAGAATTTCTGTGGCAAATAGTTGACAATTGTTGGGGCGGCGGCCTTGGCGTGTCGGTGGCTTACTCGACTCAATTTGCTTAGATTCGCCCGGTGGCATAGTTTTCGATGCTATAACTATATCTCAGGGCTATATCGGGGCCGTGGATTCATCGACATAGTGTTGTGTACCGTTGTTGTTGTGTGGGTTGTGATCTAAAAAAGGCAACTCACGAGTTTCCGCATGACAATAGATGGGAGTTGGTCTTGGGATCTGCAACAGAAATAGAAAATAAATCAAATGCTGAATATATACTGAAGGTAAACCTTTCAGTCAGCCCCTTTAAGCCCTATTATAATTATTATAATTACAATATCCATGATTTATTTATGACAGTTGTTTTCCCCTTTGAAGTATGAGTACTAATAACAACAGGGACAATTTCCTTAACCTTCCCGCTTAAATATTTAAACAGCGCCTGGCTCCCACTTTTCCTTAGCTGTTTAGGGCAATTATGGACTTTTACCTTCTCTGCTCTTCACGCACCTGGCAACATCCGTAGCACAGGTGTAAAATTAGCCTGCGGCTTTTATTGCCATGGCTTTAGCTTTGTTTTTTCTCTGTTGGCCATGTTGCTGCTAGCTTTTTATCGCAGGATCACTTTGAATGTTGGCCGTAGATAAAAACAGGCCTAATGACAGCCCCAGCAGAGAAATGAGAATAAAACAAACAAACGAAGAGACAGAGAGAGAATGGGGGCTGGGCAATTAAAAAAGAAGGATGCATAAATTTTAACAGCCTTCAGTCGTCATCCTTGAGATTTTGTTTAATGGCCAATGAGCAGCCCAAGTCAGGGGTAATTAGGAAGGATTAATAGCGGCCGGGGGAAGTGCATAGAGATAGCGAAATCATATCAATATCACATATTTTGTGGACTATAAAAGGCAGTGATTTTTCCCATTTCCGTAAATACTAAATAATAATAATGGTTTTACCATCTTCTCTCCAGACCATCTCGTTGCAGCAACGGAACTTGAAGCAGAAGATCGTGGCCCTGCTCAAGCGTTTTAAGGTGAGCGAAGAGCTGGAGGGCGAGTCCGGACACCGGGGCACAGCAGCTCTGCGCGGTGAGCGGGATTTGAATGCACTCTTCCAGGAGCTGGAGTCGCTATCCTGCGGCGAGGGCGATGACTCTGGCCCGGACATGGACAGCATTTCGGTGGGCTCCACCCCAAAGCCCTCGCTGCGTCCGTTCTTTACCAATTCACGGATAATGCTGCATGACACTGGCAACGGTGGCGGTGGCGGTGGCGATCTTGGCCAGCTGACAGGCGGCGGAATCGGAATCGGGACAGCAGGTGAGTGGGGGAAAGAAAGAGCAGATGGAGCACTGGACGCGGGATGAGCGGGGTGCATTGCGTTGATGTTGATAATTAACTGGAGTTTTACTAAACGACTTTTGCTCTATGAATTTATGTTTGGCTTTCTAATTGCGTTGCGTTGCGTATGAGTTTGTGGGCGTTGCGTTGCGTTTCGTTGCCTTACGTTATTATAGTAAAAAATCACGGACACACAAAGTTTCACCAGATCTTCAAAGAAAAACAATATTTAGTAAAAGAGAAGCGTAATATCGGTTCAAAAACAAGCAGCAGGTTTTTTTAGAGAGAAAGAGAAGAGTTCTTCATCAGAGTCAACTGCCATTTGTATAATTCATTTATAATTTTTAATTTATAGCATTTAAAAGAATTAAGTAATGGGAGCCACCCCATCTTTAGTATCTTCTTCTATTTTAAATAGTTAACTTTAATTTAAAAAAGCTATTAAAGGTTTCATACATACAAAAACAGTCTCTAAATATGGCTTCTTTCAGGGCCTGTCCATATATTGCGTAATCACGCTCCCCCCTATATAATCAAGAGTAATCACTGAGAGAACCCCTCAAACAAACATTTTCTAAATACATATTAAAACAATTGTTTTTAAATACATATATTTTGAAATAAAATAAAGTAATCATTGTCCTAGAATGTCTCCGCTCCCCGAATAATCAAACATAATCAATTCGCTGAAAAGCTTCCTCCCCCTAGGTGATAACGTAATATATGGACACGCGCTTTTGTAAATATTTAATTTTTAATGATAATAAATCATTTTCAGAATGTAACCTTTGTTTTGTACAGTGCAGATTTTATTTTTATATATTTTTTAAGCGTTGTCTGCTTGTCTGCTTTTATTGCCATTGTTGACAGTTTGGGTCAAGGTTAAAAAACACAAAAATAAAAAATAAAGGAAAGTTGCGGAAAGGAATGCCACACACACACACACGCACACGTACACGCATACACAACACGGCACACATACAGACACACAGTTGAAACATTAAAAACAGGACAAATTGTTTCGCTTGGGAAAACTGGAGGAGAGAGATGGAGGAGACAGTTAATTGTCCTGTTGACCGTTGCCATCATATCCGCCCACAAAATGTAAAGGAGGCGGCCTCATGGCCTTGTCCTTTTTCCATCGCCTCCTCCTCCACCTGCTCCGCCTACTTTCCCAGTGAAACAAGCAGCTCAACAATAACATCCTTGTAACTTTCAACTGTGTTCCGTAGACCGTAAGTTAAGCGAATATCCTTAGTTGTGCTTAGCGTAATATTGAGCGATTTTGATTACCTTAATTATACGACTTTACTTTACTTTACTTTACTTTAACTATACTATTACTATATACTATTACTTACAAAACAAAACAAAAACAACAAACAGCAAACAGAAGAAACATTTTTGCATGGCTTGAACAAATCTCTCTTGCAGGCAACTCTGAGCGCCGATCATCGGATAAGAGCGACCAATTGACCAATTCATCTTACAATCTTGAAAATAACAAAAACCAAAAATGCATTCATTTAACAAACAATAACAATTCGGCAACAACACCAGGTCTGTGTACATTACAGCAAAGAAATCATAAATTGAAAACCCAAAAAAAGAATAAGCCCCACCACCAACCTCCCAACCGATCAAAATTATATAGAACACACCCACCAACCACCGTCACTCGCATATATCCCCAAAATAGCCACCAAAATGAGACCACAAACACTGATATGTATGAAAATAACCATTTAGAGCATACATACAGCAATCCGTGTACATAAATAACTAGAGGCCACCCAATCAGATAGTTATTCCATTCAGAAATGCTAAGAAACTTATTACTTGTCATTCTTATTGTATTGTCGGGCTAATGCCACCTTGAAAACTTGACAAAATCGAAGGGTTTTTCGGTTAGAGGGTTTCTTAAAGAATTTATGTTTTACATTTACTTATAGAAACACCAAAGAGATTTAAAATACACTAAAACTGTGTTTAAAAGTATGCAATTAAATATAACAAATTCACTTTAACATTCTGTGCACACCTTTGAGCGCCATTTTATATTGTTTTCAAACTCAAAGACCAAGGGGACCACGGAAATCGTAATAAAACTAAAATGTATTAAAAAATGTTTTCTTAAAATGCAATAAAATATAAAAAAAGACTCAAATTCCATGCAAATGTATATTCTTTTATAAAGTTCACCCTTTGTAGCATACTTTTATACCGCATTTCAAGTGATTTTCAAATACACAGCGATTTCTGTGGCATCTGTGTTTGTTTTTAAAACAGATTAATAAAGATATTTTCAAATATACATTTTTCAATGCTAAAAACTTGAAGTTACTTATTAAATAATTTAAAGAAATAAACTAACATAAACAGAGATCATAAATAGGAGATTTAACAATAAAAATTTAAGACTTTCAGCTTTAATTTAACATTAATTTGCCTTTTCATACAAACATTTACAAATAAAATAGTTTTCTGGGTAACTTAAAGATTTTGTTTCGATTTCAAGGTGGTGCTGCCTGCCTTGCCCCTCTTTAATCCTTTGATCCCTTGCCTTGCCACACTCACACGCACTGCCCACACATGCATACAGTTACACAGAGACACACACACACTGAAAACGTAAATGTATGCTTTGTATGTATGTATGTATGTAGCTTAGTTGCACCCCACCGACCATCAAGAACTCGAAACTAAGAAGTCGGCCACACTCCTGCATGCTCCGGAGTCCGAACGGGGGAGGGGAATCTTTGATTTGTGCGTCAGTCCCATTGATCGTTTGCATTGCATGTCTGTGGTGACTTAAAAATAAATCAACCTTATCGTCCTTAACATGTGTGTGAGACAGAGACTGCGACTGAGGACTGTGTGTGTTATGTGTTGTGTGAGTTTTGCGGCATGACAATTGAACCTTCGACGCACTTGAAGCGCTTTTCCAATTAGACGTCAGTCACCCCCCCCCTAATCAGGGCCCTTCCACTTGATAAAGTCTGGGATTTGTGTTTGTTTCCCCACCCAGTTGTTCCCCCCCTTTTTTCCGTCACTTTCACTTTAGTGTCGTGTCGCGCGTATTTCTTATTATTTTTCATTTTTTTCGTTTTGATTAATCGGCGCATGGCTTTGAAAATTCAAGCACGTCAAGCCGGAAATTTCGGCCTCAGAAAATATGGCCACCCACCCCATCCCACTCCACTTCACTCACTTCACATGGTCATAAAATAAAGGAAAGCTTTAATTATATATTTTGTTCTGGCCGCGTTTTTATTATTATTATTTACACCCGGCTCGTTGGGCTCCTTGGTTCTATTTTGGGGACCTACATATATTTTTTGTTGTGGCCGCCATTCAGTCTCACGATTCTGTTTATCTTGTCTTGTTTGGTCTCGTCCGCATGTCTCCGTCCCCCCCTAGACTCACAACCCTCCCTCACAGCCCCCCATTCCCCACTAGGGGTCAGTATAATAATGCCAAGTGTCTGGAAATGTGAGAAAGAAGGAGTTTTAAAGGCGAATTTCTTGGTTGAAAAATTACTTAGAAGCTGCCTTCCAAACCATGATCCTTCTTTGTCAGTTGCCACATCTCCATTGCCTTTATATTGACCCCAAACCCTTGTCTTATCTATTAGTTTAATAATCATCCTGCTAACCTTCGCCATTTCTCCCATTTTGTGCTCCCCACAGATCACGGCCAGGACAGCTCCGGAAACGAGGGCAATGCCGGCTATACTGATGGCCAGAACTCGGATCCGCAGAATAGTCCCCCACGGGACAGGGACTATATGCGAATGCAACATCAACAGCAACTGACTCCAGTGAGCTCGGTGGCTGCCAGCTTGGGTAGCGGCAGCGTGGTCACTCCCGCCCAGACGGAGAAGCGTTCGCGGTTGTTCCGAACATCCAGCAATACTCCAGGGATTATGGGTAGCGGTGGCGGTGGCAACAATTCCAGTGCCAGCGTCAGTGCCTCGGGTGGCGGCGGCAAGCGGAAGCATACGTTAAGCCTGAGTGCCGAGCCCAGATCCATGCTGGAAACTTGCCTGTCGCCCACCAATGTGGAGCCACGCAAGCTCCTGCTTGACCAGCTGAGTCGCGTGTTTGCCGGCGAGGACAGCGCCATACCGGAGGTGGTGACCATCATCAGTCCGCCCGAGGCCCTGGGCGGCAGCGTTCTCCTAGCCAAGCTGGTCACGCTCTTTGCCAACTCCTTCAAGCCGGCCTTTGTGCCCCAGAATACGGCCGAGGTGAAGGCGGTGCTGCAGGCGCTTATGGCCAAGATCCAGAAGTAGTGAGTATTCCTTTAAACCCTGCCCAGGGATGGGTTCCTCAATTGTCCCCTTCTATCTCTCAGTTGCAACTCCAACGCCAAGCCGCCGCATACGGTCAAGGTTCTGCTTATTGGCGGCGATTGGTTGCAGGGTGCCACCCTGCGACACTACGTTGAGCTGATGGGAGTGCGTCCGCCGGACTGGCTGAATCATCTCCGCTTCTACTTGGTGCCCGTTGGCGGCACCTGCGGCAGTGTGGCTCGACATCTCAGCCAGATGGATCAGGCCTATGCAGCCATGTTCGGGTCGGACAACTGGGCGCAACTATGCGAACGGGCGGCGGCTACGGCGGCGGCGGTTAGTGCGGTTACCACAGTGAATGCCACGGCCCTGACCGCCAACCTGGCGGATGCAGCCGGTGTAACGAAATCGGACATTGCGGAATTGGTGCAGCGCATCCAGCGATATCTGCATGCGGCCGGACCCTGCACTCAGATACCCATCGCCGAGGCCATGGTCAACTACAAGGACGAGGACTCCTGCCAAATCTTTGTGCCGTTCGTCAGCGTAAGTTTAAACCTAACCCCTACCTAATCCCTTCAGGTGTATGCTTACAATCTTTTCTATTTGCAGGATGTTCGCATTGGTTATCTCGACGCCCAGGCCTCGCTGGATCTCGAGGAGAATGCTGGTGGCCCTAATGCCACTGGCAGCGCCATGGGCTCGGCATCCGCCTCCAGCTCGGCCCAGCTCATCCCCATTGGGGGTCAGAGCTCGCCGAATGTTCATGGCATGGTGGTTTCTGGTTCTCCGCCCCAACAGCAGCAGCAACAGCAGCAGCAGAGCATGGGACGCATTTCGCCGCCGCTCCAGACGCCGCCATCGTCGGCTTCTTCGCACCGGGAGCGCAATACCAGCGAATCGCTGAGCACTCCCTCCTCGCTGCAGCAGCAAACCTTTAGCGGAGCATTGGCAGCGGCATCCGAAGCGGTGGAGCTGCAGGTGGACTACTGGCCACTGGTGCGGCCGGGTGAGGTGCATGCCAAGGAGTCGAAGGGCAGCACGTCCAAGGGCAGCGATGCCGGCGGCAAGAATAGCATTAAGAGTACGTTTAGGAACCTGCAGGTGTGGCGACTGCCACAGCATGCACAGCAATTGGGTGATATGTTCAATGGACTGACTGTTAGTTTCGCCACCAAGGAGAAGAAGCAGAAGCAAAGTGAGTTGTTGCCCAGGTCAGGGAATTCCCCTTACTTATTGGTCCTTCTTTCCGTTTATATAGTTATGCGCTTGGGCAAGAAAAAGGATAAGGAGCGTGATCTCGAGAAGGAGCAGTGTGTGGAGGGAGTGGCACGCCTGATTTGCTCACCCAAGCAATCGCATCCAGTGCCACTAAGAGGTGAGTGTTCTCAGCTGTTCCCAGAGGCTTCAAATCCACTAATATCCCCTTCCCTTTGGCAGTGTATATCGATGGCACCGAGTGGACGGGCGTCAAGTTCTTCCAGGTATCGTCGCAATGGCAGACGCATGTCAAGAACTTCCCCATTGCGCTCATCGGCTGCACACCCATGTCCTGTGCTGAACTATCCTAGTCATTTTAAAGCCCCTCCCCCCCGAGCTCACACGACTCCAGACAACCTCCTCCTCACACAGAAACACAAAGCAAAAGGGGAGCCGGAGCCCAGTCACTTGCGCGGCAATAAATTTATATATATATTTAAAACTGAAAAGAATGATAATTTATATTTATATAATTAGTATTTGTAAATTTTTAGTTAATAAATCAGTTTAGCCTGTAACGGATTTCATTTAGGTTCATTTTCCGCAACTGCAAATTGCGAAAAAAAAATCGGTGTGACTTACATTCGGCGACCCAGAAACAACACAGACAAGCAGACACTGTACAACATCTACATTTACATAGTTTAACGATATGCTTAAAGTAATTATAAACTCGTCGAGCATGATGAACAACGCGTATCAAAATATGTATCCTGTCTAAAACTAGAAGCAGCCAATCTTTGTAGTTACCGTTTCAAGAATTTCGAATTTCGAACTCGTTGCTCTTATAGCATATGTTGTATATCCTAACCAACCGGGAGCAGTAGGCCCTACATGATCTCAAAATCGTTGCGCCCCCGGCTGGCCAAACGAACTAACTAACAATTGTATCTAAATCAGTGGTGCCCACACGCCATCATTAACACGTTAAACTAGCATTTTTGTGAACGGTGTGAGCAGAGCCCGGGCAGCGGATCTTGGAGACTCGCAAGGGGGGGCACCACTGATGTAAATGTTTTGTGCGCGCAGTATTGCTATAGCTAATATGACAAAAAATCCTCACATATTTAACCAAGCCCGTCGTCTATGTAACTACCTAAAGTCAGAAAAAAATATCTGTGTGTGAAATTATATACAATACATATACTATATACATATATAGGATATAGTATAGCTATGTATCTTATCTGAGCCATATACAAACCATGTGTACTACTCTTATTGTTGTGATTTTGTGAAATTTCAAGGCGTAAAGCGTATATTTATACATGTATACATAAATCTACATATATCTATACATACGGCAGCCAGTTCGATATATCATTGATGTACTATATTATATTCTATATACCCCCCTCCCCCTCGCATTCGTTAACCCGTAGTAGTTGCAATTAAATACGAAACGGCGTGTGCAAAATGGGAGAGGATGATGGATCAGGGTGCGTAGATTGCGTTGAGAGTGGAGAGGAAATATTGTAAGGCATGTGTGTAATTTATAATTGTATTATTAAATATATATATATATTAAAGTTAAATACGAAAATATTTTTGTCTCTTTATTGAACACAAAGGTGTGTGTGTGTGTCGACTAAGCAGGATCAGCGCACGTGCAGCACCTGCTGGGGCAGACCGTTGACTAGAATGGAGCGCTCGTTGAGGCCCAGGTTGCCGCTTATGCCACCCGGTGGCTGCAGGAACTCATCGTCCGGATATCCCTTCGGCTGAGCAAATTCCTTTAAATTGGCATTGCTCTCGCTCAAAGTGTCCAGGGACCAAACGGCCAGATTGTGGGTCTTGCCATGACGGGCCAGGACATAGTACTGCGGGAAGGATCATCAGGTTAATAGAGTAACCACTGCTGCAGTCGAGGGGTTAGCTTACATTATCCTTTATGTCCACCAAGTAGCCCACAATGAGAGCCCAGTGAGCTCGGTGGCCGGACTTCAGGCACGGCGCATGATTCACATCAGCATCGTAACTTTTGGAATTAAAAATGTAATTTAAGGATAACCAACGAGGCTAGAGGGTATTGCTTATCTTAATAACAAACAAAATGAATTCGTTTTGAGGACATTTATTAACCTATACAGATACAATTCGCATAAATGCAGGTGTAAATAAAGGTTAGCCCACTCGCATGGGCGGCGAGACCAAAATGACGCCGTCACCTCGCACAAACAGCATGGGAATGGTGCGTTTCGCGGTTTTGTACACCTCCTCGTAGGTCTCCTCGTCAATCTCCACTGTGGTCACCGTCTCCTCCGCGTCGCCCAAAACCATGTTCAAATGCTGGTCGAAGGCCTGCAAATAGGTATATTTTGAACGAATATCCAAAGATATTACACAATTATAGAAATTACATGAAGACGGCCGCGTAGCTCCCGCTCGTTGCGCATCTTTACGTACACCTTCTCGTCCAAGCTCAGCCGGATGAGATCCAGGGGCTCCTTTACCGGCAGAATAACCTGACTGAGCTGCAAGCACAGGGATTAGTTGGGTTTCCTTGTAATTTATAGCTACCACATACCTGCTCCTCTTCGGTGGCCATTTAATGAAGAAATTTTAAACTTTTTGTTTACAAATAAGCGATTAAAATTGCAATATTTAGCAAAACTCAATCGGCTGTTTTCAATTTTTAACACTAAACATGCGCGACTTTAACAGCACTTGCTGATAACAGCGTGCTGTTAATTGTTCAACCGTAACTGTTGGGCGCAAAACGAGGCTTGAAATGCGGGAAACCCGAACCGAGACTTGGATTCAAAATCAAAATTAGATAATACATTTTGAAAAAGGATACGGCACTAGGAGGCAACCTCCGGCTTTCAGGAGCTCCTTGACTTTCTTGCAGCTGAGTTGACCCTGGTGCAGTTGGCTTGAACCAGGTCCAGGCAAGTGCTTTCGTGTTAGCTCAAACAAATACTGAGCACTGAAAAGTTCTCCATTTATTGTGAACTCCTGGGCAACGGCATCCTTCAGAAGCTGCTGTGCCGTGGTCTGGCCTCTGAGCAAAATGCTCAGAGCTGTCAAGCCACAGGTGGGACCAACCTACATATTTACAAGAATAATCCATAAAATCCTGGAACTCCTTGCAGCACAGGGCTTACCTGCAATATGCTGGGCACGGAGTAGTACTGGCAGTGTTTTGGCGGAGCATACTGGCAAACACGGCTGAGGTAGCATCCTTTCTGTAGCTCCGGATATTCCCAGGCCCAGCTGCATTCGTCGCTGTTTATATTGACCACAACAGGACGTTCTCTTGCCGCAACTGGTGTCACTGGAGCTGTCATGGGTGGCGCTGGTGGTGGCGGCGGAGCCACAGGTGAAGACATTGTCGCGGCGAACCAATTAACAAATAATTTAACTTGGCTATTGAACAGACACAGCTGTTTGGGCCAAATTACAGAAACTAACAGTGAGCTGATATCGATAATCGATAAATCACTGTCGGTTTCTTTTTCATCGCTAGTGTGTAGCTGCCGCACAGTGGTTAAAGTTGTTTCAAGACCATAAGCAAAAACAAACGCCACAGTTTAGCTTAATTGTATATGATTTATTGTAAACTTTTCATTGTTTATTGTGTAAACTAAACCAAAAGAATGAAAGTGAATTAGTGGAATAAAGTACATACCAGATACGCAATTTACATATATGTATTAGCGAAAAACAAGGAGCAATTTTACATGGAACACTATTTTTAGTTATAGGATATATACTATACGCGTAACATAATTAACTAATCAAAATTCACGCTCGAATGTCTTGCAGGGGGATATAGGTATTGAATCTGAGCCGATCAGGATTCGATGGTGCGGTAAATTATGTCGTTAATTACATTTAAAAAAAGGTTCGTTTTCTTTATTAAATTTACAATCACAAGATTTTTTTTGTTTTGTTTTCGTTTTTTTTTTGTTGTTGCTTTGAAGATACTTGTATACTCAATGTTCTTGTTGTGGCAAAGCCAGCAGCGGTTGCGTGCAAAATTTTACTAATTAAATGGCAAAAGTAGTACTAGGGAGAAGGCGGGCGGGTCATAAACATGAGGTGTTATATATGAGAGCGCACAGGGTACTGTTTTTTACTTGGGTCATAGGATTTGTTGGTTTCCGGTCTATTGTGGTTAAAGCCCTTGCCTAGAAACTGCTGCGTTTGCCGATGTTAAATCTCCGAATCTGAATCTGATCTGCATCCTATCTGTTAATTAATTACTATGCTGTTGTTTGCTGAAATTGTTTTACTTAATCATAGAACACACTCTTCTCCATTGTCGTCCACCGAGTTGCTTGCTTCTCTCTTGTTCATATTATTAGGTTGGAAATATTATTTAATAATATAGATTGTGTAATTATCCACGCTGCGTCCTGCTATTGCATTAGCACTGACAGTTGTCAGGGTTTGTAGGACGATTGGATTGTGGGCCCAAGGTGATCTGATCGGGGAAATCGTTGATGACCTCAGCCTGTCGATAAAGAGATTAAAACAATATTTATTTATGCAAGCACTTAAAGAGGTAACTCTGCATCTGCTACCCACCTCTGCCTCCAACTCGAGCGCATTCTTGGCTATGATCTGAAACGCCATCTCTACATTAATGCCCTCCTTGGCGGACGTCTCGTAGTAGGGTATATCGTTCTTTGATTGGCACCACTGCTGCGCCCTACGCGTGGACACTTGACGATTGTCCAGGTCCACCTTGTTGCCGAGCACCACAAAGGGGAAGTGCTCGGGATCGCGCGGACTGGCCTGTATTAAGAACTCGTCGCGCCAGGAGTCGAGATTCTTGAATGAGTTGGGCGCCGTCACATCGTAGACGAGCACACAGCAGTCGGCGCCACGGTAGAAGGCCACACCGAGCGACTGGAAGCGTTCCTGGCCAGCAGTGTCCCAGATCTGCGAATATTGGGCGTCTTCTGATAAGAGGCAATGGATGGATGACTAGGGCGAACATACCTGCATTGTGACAACTCGATCGTTGACCACCACCTCTTTCGTGCAGAAATCGGCTCCGATCGTGGCTTTGTATTGGTTGGAGAAGCGTTTGTTTACATACTGATTCATAAGCGAGGTCTTTCCCACGCTGCTGTCACCCAGAATGATGACTTTGAGGAGTGATTTCTTGCGGCTGGCCATTGCTATGTATGTTGAGGGGTTGGGGCTGGTTCACTTGAATTCGATGGATTTTTCTCTTTTTGATTTTGGCGCTTGCTGCAAGTAGTATCGATTTGGTTGTTAAAAATACCAGTACCTAATGCGATTACGAGGGGGGGAAGGGAATAGCAACTTGGGGGTGGCAACAGTTCGAATGGACCCAAGTGCGAGGCACTGATCCATTCAACGTATTCAACGCGGATGATAAACGCGAAAACAATGAGTCATCCTGTGCAGTCCACAGTGACTGATCGCCGTACAGTGATAAGAGGAGAGGGGAGGAGGTTTGGACTGGCCCGCATAGGGGCGATAAAGCGTGATCAGTGCTTATTAGCTGGCGGAGCTGCGGAGAAAGTGAGCAAGAGACACAAACAAAGACCGAGGTCAATCCGAGTAATAGATGGACGGACACCAGCAGCAGCAGACGGGCAGGGAAAACGCCCATTTCCCAACTTCCTTGCCTGACCCTGGAGGGGGAGTGACCGTGTGCCAGCAATTGGAATTAGTGCGAAATGGCCGAAAAGGCTGATGACACCCGCTACCCTCCATATAGCCTACGAACAACTTGTTTTTGTGCACCACAAACACACACAAATACAATACACTATACCATTACGACGGAGCACCACAATTGCGTCGGTGCGAGTGTGGGCCTTTGTGTGTACATTCGTGTGTATGTTCGATGGAGCCCCTCCAATGGCATTTTCCGTGTGCACTTTTTTACCTGCTGCGTAACATTCTTTCCGGGCACTGCACCATCGTTTTCCACTAATTTTCAATTGCAATGGAACTTACCAGGACACTGAACGAACAGTCTGCGTGTTGTTTCTTTGTGGTTCGTCTTAATTTTACTAAAATACTCAATTAATTACGCAGTGAATTTTGTTGTTGTCTCGCCAGGAGTATCGCTCACATCACTAATGTCATAATCGATTGCACAACATCGATAGGTATTGCGCGGATACCCATCGATACATCTGGCTACATCTTTGGGCGGTCGGTCGCTAGCCAACACTATTTTGTCTGCCCAATTAACGTATCTATTTTTGTTAATATTATCACTGAAAACTATTGACAATACCGTTAGGGACCCAACGCTGCCACACGCTGGACCCTGGGGCATAAGAAGGAGCCGAAAAATCGACATGGCCACGCTTCCGCCGCGCAAGAGTCAGACGCCAACGCGGATCTGCATTTCCAAGCAGCATCTGACGCCGCTCCAAACATTGCTCCAAATGGGCTTTCCCAGGCACAGGGCGTGAGTTTATCCTGCCTCTCAGTCGGTTGGCAGTAGTCCAGTCAGATCCCCTCCAAAATAGGAGTCTGGCCGGTTTAGATGTTGGTCCAGAAAAGGGGTCGCAGATCGAGGGGAACACGAGTATTGATTTTTTTTCGTTTTGCAAACGCCCGCAGGGAGAAAGCTCTGGCTTCGACGGGCAATCGAGGAGTTCAGATTGCCTCCGACTGGCTGCTGGCCCATGTCAACGATGCCACACTGGACGAGTGCGCGCCCAGGGAATACATTATATACGCCTGCCCCACGGGCCCCTTTCTGCAACAGCTGGAAGAGTTCTGGGCCAAGTCGCGCCAAATGTGTGGCTGGAATGGAGCCCACAACTATGTGCCTCACATAACGCTGGTTTCGTTCTTTAAGGTAATCTTTTTAAGAGAATATCCTGTGCCATATTTAACTCCCTTTTCTGACCTTTTAACAGGCTCCGGATGAGTGTTCGCTGCAATTGTCCAAGGCCCTCAAGCAGGTGGTGGACATGACGGGCGCCCTGCTGGATCGTCCGCTTAAGCTGGAGCCGTACATGAGCCAGAACTTTATGGGCTTCTTCGTATCCGAAGAGGACGCCAACTACCTGAAGCGATTGGCCCTGCAGTACGTCAAGGAGGTGTCCAACTCAAGTATGCCCTCCTCTTGTTGGTTGCACACACTCTCTTTGGGTTGTCTTTTTTGGTTTACCTTTCACACGTTTCTGTTCGATTCGGTTTAATGGTTCTTCCAAGTTTCGGAGTACGGCTTACGGTTATGTTATTCTACTCTCTTCCTGCTACCCACTAATACCCGGAATCGGAACGCTGCACAGTCATAAGCGACACCTATGAGCAGTTGGACGCCATTGTGGCCTGCTTCCCTTGGTGTGGAGCTGTCTCCTCGGGCACTCGCTGCATTCCACGCAGCAGTCGATGTAAGCCAAATAACCTAGAACATTTACCTTGCATAAAATGGCCGTTATCTTTTGGCCCATTCATTAGAAATCTCACTCACTCGAGCACCCCCTTATCACTCGATGCATGCCCCACCACTCATTTGCTTTGGTAGATAATTTACTAATCTTAACGAAACTCGTCATGACGCTGCTAATTGTAGTTTATTTGTTATTCCCAGTAAGAGCTTAAGATACTATGTGGGTCGATTTTTCATTTTAAACTGGAAATTCCCTTGTAATTGATTGTTTGACTTGGTCTAAATAGATACTAATTACTAACTAGAATAATCTCATACACTCTAGTGGTCCTTCCGACACCAGGCACGTTCTTGCTAAGTTTTGGTTTTAATAGGCGCAAAAATATAAAATTTAGGTAAAGAATGCCATATACTAAGTTGGTTAGAATTAATGATTTTATTAAGCCGACCCAACAAGTCGTTACTCTCCGCGTCACCGCGAATTAGCTTATAGATAAAGTATACAAAAAATAAATATTCTCCATGAAATAGTGCCAAATAATGGGCTTCTTTGAGAGCCAAACAAGCAAGTTCTGATAAGTATGACGCTGGGGCATTACCTAAAGATTACTTTCCACAATTATAAGTTATATGATTACATTCCTTATCAAATTATCGACTCACCCTCGCAAAATACAAGCACACGCATATAAACAGCCCCACTGCTCTCGTTTGCATTCAGTAATTGGCTCTACCGCTTAGCGATCGGTCACTAATAGCTTCTGTCTCCGACTTTCCCCGTAGCCATCTCACTCGAGCCGCACGTAAAGAGCCTGCACCTGACGCTCGCCTACCAGTTCCCGCAGGCACAGTTCAATGCACTGAAAGCACTCGTGGAAACACTAGACGCCGGCTGCGCCTCCAATTGGGAACTGCGCCTCTATTCCCGCGATCCGCGGCTCGCCACCAAACAAGTTAGAACGCTTTGCACCTATTTTTGTTGATGAGTTTTTCATCCAAAATTGATTTGCTTTGCAGGTCCAGAAGGTCGTTTATCCACACAACCCGCACGAAACGGATGAGCTGGAACTCCGGATCGGCGACTACATCTACTTGAACAGCGACGTGGTGGACAGCTCTAGTGACGGTTGGGCCGAGGGTATTTCCTGGCTAACTGGCAGCACGGGTCACCTGCCCGTCAACTATACTGAGCGTACTGCCGAATCGGACGCCTGGACTCTGCATCGTGTGGTGCAGCTGTCGAAGAGCGTGGCATCTTCGCTGACTTCTGCTGAAGATCTGGACATTGTGGACGGACGGAGCATATCGACGGAGCCCGAGGAACGTCAGCGTAAGTTACAGCAGGCTAGGCTTTGAATTATTGATAAGAAATGAGCTGTTGTCGGGGAAACTGTAGGTTTATTCCTGGATTTATTGTTGGTGAGTTTACTCGCCTTTCACTTATTATAAGTGCTCATCTTTTGATTCAATGGGAAAGCGCTCGAACGCATCAATCCCTTGCAGTCAAAGTCAAAATATTTTGCCTTTAATGTAAAGAGCGTAAAGAAAACAGTTCAACAGAGAACACTTAACCGAGAAACTAATGGAACTGAATGTGTACAAGGCTTTATTTCTGTTTTGCCCTAGTTATATTTTATTTTTAAGTCGACCATTTATCTATTTTATTTTTGGTAGATACAGCCCATCCCGAGATAATTGAAGGCTCGTCGTTCGAGGAGTCCGAGCAGAGCGTTGAGAAATATTTGCGCCAGACACTGAAACCCTGTTTGGAACTGCCTTCCGTTCAGCTGCTCAACAGCCACAACTTGGCCCATCAACACAACCCAAACACGCCCACAATTGAGATAACGACCAATATGTCTTCCTGCTCGACATCCATATCCAAGCAGCCGGTGGATGAGATCATGGTTGAACCTCCGGCAGCCCAGCCGCCGCGTCCTGACGACACGCTCAGCGTCCACTCCGATCACTCGCTGCAGCCGGGCTCCATGGACGCCTCACATGCCAAGAACCGAAAGATTTACATAATGCGGCATGGCGAGCGTGTGGACTTCACTTTTGGCACCTGGATTCCGTACTGCTTCGATGAGTTCGGCAATTACATGCGGAAGGATCTGAACATGCCCAAGGCACTGCCTCGAAGGAAGAATAGCCCCGAGGGCTGGCAGAATGACTCGCCACTGACCAATGTCGGTGTGTACCAGGCCAATCTCATTGGGCAGGCCCTGCTGGAGGCCCAGGTGCAGATCGATCATGTGTACTGTTCGCCTTCGTATCGCTGCATTCAGACCTGCACCAGTGCCCTGGAGGGGCTCAAGCTGACGGGCAAGCACAAGATCAAGGTGGAGCCGGGCCTGTTCGAGTGGATGGCCTGGTATCCCAGCGGCGTGCCCGATTGGCTAACCAAGAACGAGCTGGTTGAGGCCAAGTACAATGTAGATCTGGACTACGAGCCGGTCCAGCCGTCTTCCGACCTCACCGTCCGCCTTAAGGAGTCCACGGAGCAGTTTTACGAGCGCAACCATGACGTTATCCAGCAGTTGCTAGAGCAAACAAGTGAGTAGATAACTGATGAAGGCCTCTTCAATATCTACTGATTCTTATGTCCCTTTTAGCTGGTAATATTTTGGTTGTGGCTCATGCGACCACACTGGACACATGCTCACGCCAGTTGACCGGCGGCGCTCCTCGCAGCACAAACGAACTGCGTCAGGTCATCCACAAGATCCCCTATTGTAGCTTGGCCACCGTGGAGCAGGTGGACGGTGTGTGGAAGCTGGTAGAGCCCGAGTGCCTGCCGGTGACGCACTCGAAGAATCCGCGATTCGAGTGGAATGCCTTGGCGACCACCTAGTGTCAGTGTTTGGAGCAGTTTCTGTGCAAGCACTGAGACTCGGACACTGCGGATCGATGGGGATGATGGGCCGGACATACATACGTAAATTGATTGTTTAGGTAACTGAAATTTCTCTGATTTGCTGCTAAGCCAAGAGCTGTGTGAAACTGCCATTAAAATTGCAAGTTGTAAGCGATGGAAAGCGATTTTTGTTGCGCCGATTCGGTACAGATATGCAGACAATTCCATCATATTTAACAATAATTAGCGCCGCTTGAGCGTTTAGCTTGCCTATGGACACATATACTTTATTGCAATGAATGCGATCTATCGACTATATATATATATATATTGCATATATGCCAGTAATTATAGTTATTGAGCGCTTGCTCGCAGCTTTAGCCATAGATTAACTTGCTCTGTTACTATCTTAGCCGATTAGCCTTGCTGCGTAGCGCAGCTTTATTTTTTAGCTACCTAAATATATACATATATCCAAGAGGCAAACACTCTCAGCAATCTGTTGAGAGATAACCGCGTACGTAAAGCCCCAAGACACACGTAACATACATACATATATCGATATTATCGACTAGATTTAGAAGTACAAACAGACCCAATGTAACAACGCACAACATAATGGAACAATAAACTATTTACACATACATTACCTTGTAATCCATTGAATTGTTAATAAGCTTTCGCGTTCTTACCGCTTCCCATTTTCCTGTCGCATTTAGCGTTTCAAATGAAAAACAAAAGGCGTAACATTTTGCATTGTCTTGTGCGACTCGGAAGGGGTCGGCCTTTTATTTAATGCGAATATAATTAGAATTAGTAATGTAATTGGTTTAGTTGTTAAATCTATTAATATATATAATTGCTGAACATATTACTTCAATTGCATATCTGCTGCGTTTCTGTATTGTATATGGATTCGGTAATATATAACCCTATATATATATACTATATGCTTGCTTTGTTTAGTTTGTGTTTCTGTGTGTTTGATTTAAAAGAAAGAAAACCAGCAAGGCGCTTCCGACCGAAAGCGCTTACGGACTCGCTGCCGCTTAAGTATATTAAGCATTAAAATGTTACATAAACGTAATTAAAAAGGCGATCGATCAACTATCCACTCACACGTACATCGTACGCCCAACATTTCGCAGAAGATGCATCAGAAAGAGGACGTTAAATTGCTATCGGGAGGAGCAACTCTCGGGTTCAAGCGAACGGCCGCCAGGCTGGGACGAACTCAAAGGCTAGCAGCAGCAGGAGGACGGCGGCCAGCAGGGCTGCCCTCAGCCAGGATCATCGCCTCGCCGCCGGCCTTGCCAATTGTTAGCACTGCACCTTACCGAACTGGGCGCGCCGCTCCTGATGCTCCCGGTACTCCTTGTAGTGCATCTGGATCTCCTGCGATCGATAACGCGTCAACTTGATAGACTTGCGCATCTCCTGGGTAATTGCAGCCCGATAGCCGCCCTTCCGCAGCAGCGAGTCGATGGTCTGCAGCTGATCCCAGCCCTGTTCGGTGGCCACCTGCGGCAGGTAAGTGGCCGTTCGCTTACATCCCCGCTCCGTAAGGAACTCAATACGAATGCCATGCACACCGAGCTGCCAGTCCAAATGACCCTGGGCTTCCTCAAAATTCTGCAGGATCGACACCGAGACCGTGAGCCGTGGCATCTCGTCCCGGGAAATTGGTGCGAATCGTGAGTCCTTAAAGGCGCTGGTCAGAGCGTATTCCCGCAGACCATGATGCAGTTCCATGGCGCTAAAGGTCCCAATGCAGCCGCGCAATCGCTTGTCGCGACCAATCTTCCAAGTGACGAACAGAGGATAGGCGTCATTGCTGAACATCGGCATCGCCGGCCCGTCCACGTTGTTCAGCTCGCAGTCAAGCACCTCGAAGCAGAAGAGGCACATATCCGGCACCGCCACGCTTTTCATGCCGCCGCCGTGGCCGTTGGAGAACCCCCTCTGCGGCTGGTGGACCATCTGCTGATGCTGATACTCCCCGTTGTCCCCATTGCTGGAGTGCGGCTGCTGCTGCTGCTGGTAGTTATTGTAGTGGGAGTTGGACATGCTGCTCGTTAAGTCAAGTACGCTAATTACGTTAGGTAGGCTACGTTGAGTGTATATTAAGGTTACAGCTAATGGCAGTGCACGTTGATGCTCCTCCGAGTTCAATATTAACACAACAGAACAGCCCCCAGGAAGGAGTTGCACAGAAACGCCAGCCAAGCGTGTCCTCTAATCCAAGTGTGTGGGATCGTCCTGGTGGAGGATGAGAGGTGTGAGTTTTGGCCAGTGCCCAGTATGTGCGGTCGTCGCTTACCATCAACTGGGTCAGAACTAGGTCACCTGCTGCCCTCCAGTGTCCCCGTTGTCTTCGCTAGCACCTTGCACCTCGTGATCCAGTTCCAGTTCCAGTTCCGGACCTCGACCTCTTCGCGTTTCCGTGTTCCTTGGCTGCCGTCCTGCTGCTTAGGTAGAGCTCATAAGCACTTCATCGAACTGCTGTCCGGCTGGTCCGCTGACGCTGCTGCTTCCGCTTCTGCTGCGTCTGCGAACAAGGGAATAGAGGATTTGCGGAAAGTGACTTTTTTTCACGGGGTCTTCACTGCGCCCGAGCGATCTTCACCTTTCTCGTTTCACAACGCCTCTATCGGAATGCGGCATGCGGGGGAGAGACGGAGGAGAAAGCAGGCGAGCACTGCAGTTCTCGCACTGTCTCTGTCTCGCTGCCCCCCTATCGCTTTAATTGCTCTTTGTTCGCATTGCCTGTTCCCCCACCCCCGCGCTGACCAAGGCCCACGCCCTCAAGCATGCAAGCAGTTCTCCGTTTTTGGGTGGTCTATATTGGGATTTTCGGGCACGCCAGATGCCTTTTAAGTACTCTATTTTACCTTTTTTTAATGTAAACAAATTTTACACTTTTTTACGAGTTCAGGGCAAACTAGAGATGGGCGTTCCACAGCCAGGGCCTCTACATTTCTATCGTTTGGGTTTTATCGATGCAGCTCTGGCATTTACCAACACTGTTTATCAATAGGCGCAACAACAACCCGAAGAAGACTGCACTTTTCCCCTGGAACTTCTTTATTTATTTGTTGGTTGAAAACGCAAAATGGCCCTGGCCAATGTGTTGCAGCTTAGCCAGATCGCTGGTCATGTCATCCTGTTTATCCTGTCGCTGTGTATTGTGGTACCGCTGTTCATCAACCTCGACCAATTTTG
>JAEIIG010031888.1:0-14438 GCA_018904695.1 Drosophila parvula
ATATATTTTTCAATGAGTTCAATATTTCTATAATAATATTTTTCGAGCTAGTCAGATAGAAAAAATAAATGGTAATTATGTATGCATAATTAACATTTGCTTATTTTGTTATTATTATAATTTAATTATATCTGTATTTAAAGTTAGAAGAATAATGCTAGAGGGAAAATATTGCATTATTTGTTGGAAAATATATTTATTACTCCGAAAAACACTATTAATTTCAAAAGAGTATAGTTACAAATGGATATGGATATTATACTACCTGTATAATATAACTCATAGATGTAAAGATAAAATACTAAGATACAGATAAAATATTAAATACATATTCTATATTTAACATTAAATAACTTTCAAGTTACCCAGAGTTAAGGCATCTTGCCACAGACTCCTCGAAAACAATTGCATAATTTCAGGCGGTTCTGAATTAATCTTCAGCCTGCAGCCAAGCCCCAGAGCATTATCCATCCATCTGCTGTCCGAATCTCTTCGAGTTGCCAGAGAAGCTCAAGAAATGTCAAGTGGCCAAGTGACTCCCGAGGTGGACCACGGCAATACATCTCCATGGAGTGGCCTCACCTGCGGCGCTATGACTGTGGCTTCCAACAAATTATGAATTAATCGGCTCGTAAACCAAGGCGCTTAATTGATCAAGTCACCCACCGGTCGGAGCAGTGGCAATTAGACACCACAAACCACTCAGGGCACCCGGAGCCCCAGCTCTATGTGGGCGGATGGGGGTGCATCCGAAAGGTATAAAGCTGGGGGCCGTCGCCTAGAGCTTTTCATTGCTCGTCTTCGATGATGTGGCTGCGCGTAACGGTGAGTCTATGGGAATCACCCATCCGTACAGTGGATTAACCCAGGTGCTGCTGCCTTCCAGATCGCTCTTCTCCTGGCCTGCGTGGCCCTGGCTCTGGCCCAGAGCGACGGACGCTATCGTCCTCCGCCAACGCGGGCTCGAGGAAGCAACGATGGCAGGTACACGGGCGGCAACGATGGCCGGTATAGTGGTGGCAACGATGGCAGGTATTCCGGCGGGAATGACGGTCGCTATGTCCACCAGGATAACAAGTATCAGCACGACGATCGTCCTGGCGGGGATTACACCGGCGATCAAGGACGGTATGTGGGCGACAAAAACAGAGGCGGCGGTGCCGGAGGAGGCGGCCGCTCTGGGGCAGGAGGTGGTGCAGCAGCCGGTGGAGGCGGTGCAGCTATACCCAAAACCACTCCAAGACCCAAGCCGCGCCCAAGTACACCGGCTGCGCCGGCTGTGCCTGATCCCACTGCCAATTTACCCAGGGGTCGCGGCACTGGTGAAGGTGGCAACGGCTGGGCCATCATCCGTCAGGAGGACGATGTGGAGCAGGACGGCTATCACTATCTGTGGGAGACGGAGAACGGCATCCTGGCCGAGGAGAGTGGTCGCATCGAGAAGCTGACCGAGGAGGATGGTCTGCGCTCCAAGGGCTTCTACGAGTACACGGGCGACGATGGCATCCTCTATCGCGTGGACTATGTGGCGGATGATAATGGCTTTGTGCCCAGTGCCGCTCACCTGCCCACAGCCCCACCTGCACCGCCCTACGTGGCCAAGTTGTTGGCATATCTTGAGGCGAATGCCAAGAAGAAGAAATAAATGTGAAGTAATGTGAAGATGTTGATAAAATAAATACTGTGCCATAAATTGGTTGAAGTTTTATTCAAGAAAGTGAACTTTGCATTGTTTATAGAATATAACATTATGTTAGAGAAAAGGAGCGGGTTTCGATTTTAAAAACTCTTTCAAAAGATTAGGAATTCTTTTTTAATTAAAAGACATTATTTAAAATATTTGTATACGGTCTAAATGAATATCAGTTTGGATTTATTCACAATTTATTAACTTATTTTATTCATAACAAATTGTTGTGTATTTGTTTACAACCGATAAATTGGGTGTCTCGCTTTTTAAATTCTACAAACTTTATTTTAAAAGTAAGAGATTACTTGTATCTTTATCTATTCAGATTTAATAGATATTTTTCTATATCCCCAGCTAAGTTTTAACTCAGTGTTGGCAAGATGCGCTGTTGTATGTACTCCAGGACCTCGTTGATGGTACTATGAATCTTGGCAGGCTGAAAGCAGGGAAGATAATTAGAAACTCAAGTATCTTTCAGATTTCAATTATAACTTACATCCCGTTCTGAGTTGATGTTGGTATGTGGCTGCTGAACGGCTTCCTGAACTGCCTCCTGGACAGCTGGCTGTGGCTCCGCCTGACTGCTTCCTGCCTCAGCTACCTCGCTCTCCGGCTCACATCCTTCACTGGGCTCTTGGTACTCGTAGGCCTGATCTCCCTGATCCGACTCCTCCCACAGCTTGTTCTCATTCACATAGTTATAGCGCTTCGCCTCCGGATGGGTTTCATCGCCATCGCGCAGCCACTGGAACTGGATAATCTGCCAGCCGGTGCCGTTGAAGTTAAAGTCGATCATGAAGCGCAGATGGTCGCGTGGACCCAGGGACAATCCCTCGCTGGCCTCCTGCACCCGGGCCTCCAGTTGCTCCTGGGCGTTGCGGAAGATACCTCGCAGATCGGAAGAGTAGGGCTCTCCGCGATCGCCATAGCCGCCATCATAGGGCCGGGGTTCGTGGCGGTACTTTCCACTATTATCGGGAACATACCAGCCCGTGGCTCCATGCAACTCGGGAACATAATGTCCGCGCTTGACGGGCACTGGACTTGGTGAATTCACATCCTCTGCCCAGGAGCCTCCGATCAGCAGCAGAGCAACGACCAGCAAACGTGCGTCCATATCGACTACTGGATTACATCTGATCCGATTCCAATGCTTTTGGTATCCATTTTGGTTTCGTCAATAGTTTCAGCTAATAAATCGCCAGGTTTATGTCCAAGACGGCATCGTTTAATTGGCTTAAATATGGGCGGAACGCGAGCTGATTCGGTGGCGCATCCGTTACTAGAGAAATATAGAAATTCTTTGCATACTAACAAGCCATTTGGAAAACAACTTAGTTAGCAACTCGTTGGCATTGACGACAGTGCGTTGCATTTAACCTTTGTGCGATGCCAGATGCCGGATCGAAATTGGGGGCGACAGCTTCAGGTGGCAGGCAAACGATGCGTTGATATCTTTATACGTATTTCATTTAATTCAATTAAATTATTACAAATATTATTTATATTCAATACAGCTTCTAAATTAAATATTAAAATAATTATAGGCAAAATAACACTCATGAAGCTTGGCATATTTGGCATTTAAGTACATTTTATTAAGCCAACAAGTACAGAAATATTTAAAGCCTTAGTCTAAAAGATTAAATCATCTTTTGCTAGCGATTTAGTATTAATTAATTTATTTTGCTTTTATCATAGTTTTAAAACAACAAATTAAAACGCTAGGTGTTATTTAAAAAAGTACAAAAACATTTGCCAAAGTCACAGGCATGTTAATAGTGTGTATGTGCTGGCAGAGACCCGGCACTCGCTTAACTGCGACATGGAGCCGTGTAAGAGGTTCCCTGTTAGATATGAGAATATCTACAATAACTACAGCCACAAATGGTTCACCTAAAAAAAGCTTTAAACAGTATTCCCACTTGGCTTTAAAATAAATTAACAGTTCATGGTCTTGAACTTGAACTGAGTTTATTTTTATTTTTTAATCACATTTAATAGATAGAAATACCCATACCACCAGTAATCAAGAGGTGATCCAATACCCAATAATCATCAGTTAAAACCAGCTATGTCATCCATTCAGAGTCATTCCACTCTTAATTTTACGATTCATGAATCAGTCGAAGACCCGCTTCCAGAAATCAAAACCCCAAAAAGACATTCAACTGCTCCTTTCCTCCATTCATCGATTGATCGATGATTTGGCCAGACGAGCATCAATTTGTTTACATTTCAGCAAATCCAATGGGATCAAAGGCAATTAGTGTCGTTTAAATCGAATTTAAGCCGTATCATAAACAATGAAACGCCCGTTTTGTTTTAATGGGCATTAATAACAATAATAGCTGTCAATCAATCAAGCCGCCAGATCGGTCAACTCGTACGCTTCGATATCCATTAATCATTTTTTCGGACTCGGAGTCGCTGATTTTGGGTAATCACACAAGTCACAACACTAGAATCTTCAAGAGATGTGAGAAATCGAAAGCTATACGCCCCCAAAAACAAGGTTAGCATCCAATGTTCTGGCTTGAACCTTGCGCATATTTCGATTATTTGATCATGGTAAGGAAGTGAGCCAAGATGAGCTGCTGAATAGATGCGCCATGAATCATGGGGTTAAGAAACTCACACCAGACTGTGCTGAAACAATATATACCTATATAGTATGTATATTCTACGAGTATTGAAACTGCAACTTGTTGATAAGCCAACAGGTTGACGAGTCTGGTTTGTGAAATCTCGAATTGTTCGTGATTTTAAATTATTCACATGGCATAAATAAGGAGAGAGACAACTGCCGCCGCCGCTGGCAGTGAGTTGCCAACAATATGGTGCGTAATTTGGTGTTTTGCATGCAATTAATTAATCTCACAAATCGCCGGCTATACCGCTCCCGGGGAATGTTCCATACTTCCCCCCCAGAGATCGTCCTTCGAGTCGGAAATTATCACCACTTACAACTGACAATTTACTACTATATATAAATTGAGTTTAGTCAGAGAGAGACATTGGCGCCTGCACTAAAATATTTAACGATAATTCTGCGGTTTATCTCCACTAGATATTTCTGTGGTATAATATCTGAAATTCCATTGCGATGAGCTCATCCACAGCCCAAAAGCTCTGGTGAAATATACTCGTTATAATACATTTCTCTTTTTCGCACTTATCAGGCTGCAAAATTTATTTATATGGAATTTTTCCTTTTTATATTGAAATTTATATTTGCACACTCCTTACAAGAGCCGCGATATGAAATGGCCCTGAAATTCATTTTATTTAGCACCTTTGCGTGAGAGGGAGGCGAATTTGATCAATAATTTCGGAGCTTTGAACCCGCTTACACATTTTGGTTATTTAGGGCTTCCAGTGCCGGTGTCAAGATCCCAGGACCAGGTGTCGGGTTCCAGGTTCGCGAATCAGTATTAGGAATTCGGAATTTTGGGTTTTTGGTTTCCACACAGCTCCGAATCTAATTACCACTCATTGTGCCCGGTAATTTGTTGTCATTGTTACGATCTTTGCTCCAGTTGCAGTTTGTCATTTTGGCCTTTGTGTCTTACAACAAAATTTCGTTTTGTAAATTAATTCGTGGCGTGAAACAAATGGCAAACAATTAATGGCTTAACGGGCTTGTACTTAATGGGGTCGATTATAAAAATGTGAATGCGCCGAGTGCTACCAAAAATCGATCCATCTATGTATCTTGGCATTCGGTGGCTGCTAAACTGGCTTCTCAATATTTATAGACGTTTCACTCAGATTTATTCGCCTCCAGCTGTACTAATTGAACCAAGAAAGGAGAGCGCATGATAATTATAATTAAACAAACCGGGTGAACAATTTGGCTTTAAAAAAAAATCTGTGACAACAACAAAAAAAAAATCAAAACAATTGTGAGGGAAAAATGATACTCGCCGAAGCCCACACAAAAATGAGACTTATTTATGGGCAGATTGTCCAGAATGCACAGCCTATAAAGATTTCATTTGTTTTGCGATAAATGTTAAAGACTCCGACCAGAGGGCTTAGGAGGTGAAAATACCTCTAAATCATCTCTTGATCGAAAACTGGAATGCCAAGGAAATAACGTAATTTCGTATAATAATCCATTTTCAAATATCTTTTTGGAGAGCAAATAATCAAGGAGACAAACCATCTGTAAATGAGGGGAAATGTTGTTTTTATTAAGATATAATGTGCACTGAAAGAAAATGTAAATTTAAATGGAATTAAAAATGATGGGTTTTGGTTATTATATACTTACAAATACTTATTATTGTGTGGGAGTAATATGCTCTATTAACCAAGTTCCCTATTTATATTCCTGCATTTCCTGCGATTTAGACATGTCCGTTTGTCCGTGTGTCCGCCTGTCCGTTCATCTGTCCGTCTGTCTGTCCGTCCGTTTGCCTTTCCGTGTCTAGTCTCTCAAGTTTTTAATTTTTCTTAAAGAAGTTTCTCTATATTTATGTATATATTATTTATAGGAAAGATTTTTGTTAATTACTGAAAGAAGATAGGAAAGATTTTTTTAAATTACTGCAAGAAATATATAGAAATAATAGAAATATATAAATAAATAAAATAAATATCGTGGAATTAAATGAAAAATTCTTTTCATATTCTAAGCTATGGAAATTCAAAGCTTAAGATCAGGGCTCCAATACCCTCGAGATAACAGCATGCTCCACTAGCATAATGCTCTAGTTAACAGCTCCGAAAAGTAGATACGAGAGCGCCCTCCAAAAATAAAATAAAAACTCAGAGAAAACTTTGTCGAGATTAGAGCATATTCAGCGGGCATATCATATTATAGTAGTACTTATGTATATAGCTCGACATAGCAAGGGCCTGTGTTAGTAGCACATGTGGCTTCGCCGGCTTAATCACTCTCTCTCATTTAAAATAAGCAAAAAAAAAAAAGAAAACAATAAACAGAATGCGAGACTCGCGTTTATCTTGAGTTCGGAAGCGCGCCTGGCTAGTACTCGTCCGGAAACCATGGGCCGCGGAACTGAGCTCTCTCTGGCGGGATCGCTCTGGATCAGTGTGTTCTGGCTAGTCAGCGGAGCTGTGGCCACCTCCTCCCACGAAGTTATACGCTGCTTCCAGTGCAATGCATCGGACACCTCGTGCGGCTCGGCTCGGAATCCCCTTGGCAATGTGCTCGAGTGTCCCAATTCGACGATGTGCTTTTGGTCCGAACGGACAATGGTGCTGAATGGCCGCGAGTGGACCAAGACCTTGAGGGATTGTGCCTACCAGCTTAAGCGTACCAATCGCCTGGTCGGCCGGCAGTGGGTGGCCGGATACGAGGTGGTGGGGGATCAGTACAAGGAGGGCTGCGTGCGAAAGGACAAGGTCAACTACTGCCACTGCCGGGGATCGCTGTGCAACTCGTCGAGCTTCTCATCCGTCGACTTCCGGCTGCTGATCTTCGTGAGCGTCGTCATCCTTCTTCTTTCCGGCTAATCGGAGACACTTTTTGGGGTGTGTTCCCCAGCAGCAGCAGCAGCACTTCCTGCCGTCTCACATAGTCTGAAATATGTAGTAGCTTTAAGAAGATTATGGGCTTACGTGCGACACTTTCCAAAGGTGAAGCCGAAGCCTTGTCAATAAAGTCAGCGATGCCAAACACAACACACAAACCCGTTCCTGACATTGACCGGCCGGAGGATTAGCAACTGACCGAACTTATCTGGATTTTCGTGAGATGTGATATGGGAATATATAATATATTATATGATGTACCTGTGACGCATCAAAGAAAGTGCCAGATTTGACCAGCATGTGACTCAGGGTCAATGTCAAGTCATATCCATACATGACCAGAATTGGTTGGATGTTTTTTATTACTCTGCCTTGCTGGGGTAATAATAAAATAACACCAGCAGCACTCCTGCGGCGTGAAGATCTGATATCGTATTGGGAATAGCATGCAAATCAAGTGCCAACCGGAGCGGGCATCACAAATCGTACCTGTAATTGATTAAAAAGTCATCTTATTTAAATATTTATTAAGTATTTGTGACTTTTATGAATGCCCCCATATAGATAGCGCCGAAAGCCAAGCCAAAAAAAATGGAGACTCGAACTCGGAAAGCAACAATAACAGCACGCGCCGTGATTCACACACCGACGATGATCTGCTCTCGCCGGGATCTCGTCTTGGGTTTCCAGATATCTCTGGGTTCAGCGTACGACCTTTGGAGTGCAGTGACTGTGACGCAGTATCGATACTTGGCACTCGGCATCGGTATTGGCAGCGGTGTATCCACCAACACTAACCGATGCTCGGATGTTGGGATTCTCGGATGCGCGGATGCTCGGATGCGGCATTTTAATCACAGTTTATGTGGATGACTGTTATTAATCGGCATAAGTCAGCCACTGACAATCATCCGCCATGTGCTCAAGCACTGAAACAAAAATAATATTAAAATTAAATAGGAAAAAGGAAATTAAAAGGAAATATACCTTGATTTTGGGGAATGAATTCTTTCACTTAATGTCGAACTTAAAACAAGGTTTATATTAATGTTTTATATCAATGTTTTACTTTTACCTTTGACTCAAACTATGGCATTTTTATAAAAAAAACGATGAGTGATTTTAACTTATATTAATATTATAGACAAGCGTTAAGAAGTCTTAAATATTAAAAAATATATAATATATATATTATTATTATATATTGATACATCAATAAGTTACCTACTGAAAACCCCATTAAATAAATCGAATAAAAACCATACAATATTATATTAAATACGCTAAGATTAAACACAATTATTGCAGTACATTTTCAGCTATGAACTTGACAGCATCGTCGGAGGCGAAACCGTTAAGGACACATTCCAAGACGATCCCCAAGTTGGGCTGTCACTGTCAGCACCGTGGCGGCAGTGTCAACGTTTGCCACAAACAATTAAATTCGTTTTTGTCAACATTTTTCTTATGCCGGTTACCTCCGATTCCGGTTATATATGAATGCACGTATGCTGCGAGCACCAAAAACCCAACCCCAACCTCAGATATCCATCCCAATCTCCATTTCGATTTCGATCTCCGATGCTCGCCGTCTGCTGGCCCGATATTAATGCATTTTTCGTTGCGGCAGGCGTGCGCATTGTCTGAATCGTTTCTTATTTTATTTATATTGTTTGTTCAGCATTTTTGTAGCTGTATTTCCGCTGCGGCGGCTTAATTTATGATTTCATTACGGCACTTTTATGGCGCTTCCGAGTGCCTCCAGGTAGTTGGGGATATGTGTATCTGCGATGTTGTCATCGGTTGCCACAGCTAGTTAAGCACCCCGAGCTCCAGCTGTGAAGTTAACGGTGGTCGTTTAGGGATCAGGGAAGTGGCTTAAAGGGAAATAAAAGTTATGGCTTTTTTAAGAAGAATGTGAAGAATGGATTCTCAAGGATATATATATTATATATTTTTTACAAGTATTAAAACAGAACACAGGCTTTACCCCTAAAGTTCTTTAAATACTTTTGTTTTTTTCCTGTATCCTTAAACATTGATGTTTTTCCAGTCTGTGAAGTAAACATCACCTTTATTTTGTTTAAAAACTTTTAATCTGGCACTGCTGACCTAAACTTAACCTTCGATTATCAGCCAAAAATGATTCGCTCTTGTTGTTCAGCAGAATTTCGATGACTCTATGCTAATTAAACTTGGGAATTTCTTCTATAAAACTCGAGTAAACACCGACGAGTCATCGAAAGTCCTTAGCTCTTACAAGATTTATATTATATTATATATAGATTAACTTTGGTAAACAACCTCAGAGACTATAGTCACTCTTTGAGATCCACAAAATGTCTGATGAAATCAATAATGAGACATTTTCCAAATAATACAACCTAATACAAATTGTTTAATTAATTTGATATGTAATTACGTTTATTTGGTGACATTGATACGCATTATAAATAATTGTCTCCGAGAGCGATTAAGTTGGTGGAGATCAAGACCGAGAGAGTGGGGCCAGAGAAGAACCCGACTGAAAAAAAAAACGGAAAAGGGAGCAGCTCGGTGTATCGCTCTTTCAAGAATCGTGGTTGATGAACCGAACTGAACCGACGAATCTTCTCTCGGAGAATTTAGGCGCGTCGATGCGTCGAGAGCAGCGTCGCTTCGCCGGCGGCGGCTGCGAACCTGGCATATTTCTATATAAATCCGGTGTACTTGAACGGCAATCAAACATTCCTGTTGCAGTCACCCTCAGAGCAGGATTACGCAGCCAGCAGCAGCAGTCCCAGGATATAAAGGATAACCGAACTCCCAACAGAGTCAACATGTTCACCAAGTCAATGCTGTGCTTCTCCCTGGCCGCGGTGAGTAGCCCATCAAGGATGTGTGAATGATGATCCTGATCAGTGCCAAGAAAAACTAAGAACAGTGTTGCCAAGAGTGTTGTGTTAACCGAATAATAAATTAAACAATTAGACTGCAAATTAATTAAATTACCTGGTGGAAAGCAAGTTTAAGCTTGGCTGCACCTTTAAATAATTAGCGGGGCAGTCGGAGATGAATTTCGAGATCACAGAGAAAAAAAAAGATTGACGAATAAGGAAATATATTACATATTTTTTAGATAAGAATGATCTCTCTTAAAGTTATAAATTTAAAGTAAATATGATGAGAGTTCAATGTAAACCTTAGTGTGTCATATTTCCGTGTTGTTTTCTTATAATTTCCTTAATTTCTAAATCGGTAAATATATGTAATATAATATATATCTTATATATATTCCCCCATTAGGCCATCATTGCTGTCTGCCACTCCACTCCGCTTCCGGACGAGAATGGCAAGTACAATCCCAACAACGACGGCAGATATCGGGCCAATGAAGATGGACGTTACCATGCGAGTTCTCAGAACGAAGGTATTTTCGTGATTCAAACTGAAAAATATCGTGCCTAGTGCCACGCCCACTGACTGCATGCCGCCGCTGAAGCTAAAGCTGCCGCCCACTAAACCGAAAACGAAACAAAAGCAACCACGACTTGCCCAGATACTAACACACTCACCCTAACTAAATACTATATATAATATATACCATGTATATTTGTATATTAACTAAAAACTGGCGTACATGTGAATACTCGATCGATTTCGATAACACACACTCACTTATACGAATAATCTGATGACTCTCCACCAATAAGTTCAAGCTCAAGGCTGACGGCTTCAAATTAGCGAAATTGTAAACAAAAAATAATAATCGAGGCCTTGAGCTGAGCTTTTGAGACTAACCCCAAAGAAAACTTCTTCTTTTAGCACTTTAATATTAAATATTTAATTTCTTATAGGCCGGAGTGGTTCGGATGAAAGTTTAGGTAAAATATAAATAGAAGGGCTCACCCGATCTTCCTCATTTCACACACA
The DNA here is from genome assembly GCA_018904695.1 of Drosophila parvula. Classification (NCBI taxonomy): domain Eukaryota; kingdom Metazoa; phylum Arthropoda; class Insecta; order Diptera; family Drosophilidae; genus Drosophila; species Drosophila parvula. The sequence goes on from JAEIIG010031888.1 coordinate 11,105, forward strand.
AAAAGCAGATGAAAGTTGAAACTTTTGGTTATTTTCGCTTAATTGTAGTTTAACTCTAAATTTAAACTCTCTCAACTGCTTCCTTTGTACATAAAGCAAATGAGAAACTAATTAATTCTGTAAATATCTGTTGATGGATATGTATAACTTGAATAGTTTCAAAAACTCACCACCCTCACTCACCCAAGACCAGAGAGGAGTTCCTAAGGATAACCCACTAACCAGAGATTTATTTTCGTTAACCTGAAGGTCGCTACCATCACATGGCGCAGCCCTATAACCATGTGAGCGATCATCGTGAGCTCGGAGTGTACCATCACATTCCCTATCCCTACGATGGCGGTTATGGACCCTATGCCGGCCTCAATCTTCCCTATATCCACGATGACAGGCCCTACAAGTGAGTGTTAATTATTGGGGATATCAAGGTAATAGTTACTTAATTCAACTTCCGTCACTTCCCTCACAGCCACGACCTGTACACGGTAAGTAACGCCGAGTTTCAAGTACCAGAAATCCGCTTGGAGTACGGTTTTCCCGATCATGAACCCCATCACGAACCGAGCACCCAGCACTAAGATTCCAAGATTCCCCAAGATCGACACAGCGAACTCCACCCAATTCCCGTACCCCCCTCTGCTTTCATAACAAATCCAAGCAACGTTTTTTCGGCTCTGCAATTAAATCCTCCCTTCGCGTCACAATTCCCCACATCCGGTATCCTGTATCCTGCATGACCCCACACACCACAACCAATCCCTTATCCCCGACAACCAACCATGCCACACACTCGCATGCAACACACACACAAAAAAAAACCCACACGCCAGCTCAGAACTCAAGTGAACCAAAATGAATATCACAGACGACGACCACAAAGAAACCCACAACTACAACCAAAAGGACGACGACAACCACTACTACGACCACGACCACGCCCCGGAATATCCTGTTCAACTATGATGACGAGGGCGGCCACAAGATCCTGCACCAGGAAGAGGTCCGCGCCAAGGACAAATACGATCATGCGTAAGTTTCAAAAGAATATAAAAATAAATTCATTCAATGGCAGCCATGGTTAGTTCTTAGAAAGACGTACCCCAAACCTTTAAAGGTTTACTTCTGAGAAAGATGCCTCCCAAAGTTTAATAAAATTATTCAACATACAAAATTGAACCCTCACTTTTCCGCTTACCCCTACAGTTACCTGACCGAGAACGGCATCTATGGCGAGGAACAGGCCAAGCTCCATCACACCGGCGGCACTCATGCCAAGGGCTACTACGAGTACACCGGCGACGATGGCAAGCTTTACCGCGTGAACTATGCCTCCAACGATGGCGGCTTCATGCCCCAGGGCGATCACATTCATCCCATACCCGAGGCCATTGCCCGTGCCCTCAAGTATGTCGAGGAACAGCACAAGGCCAACGGTGGCGCCCAGTTCGATCATCGCGGCTTCCGCATCAATCACATGACCAAGGAGATCAAGGCCCAGATCAAGGCCATAGACCGGGTGCACATGCCCAAGGCACTGAGCGATCAGATCCTTATGCTCGAGCACGAGGTGGAACTGGCCGAGGAGGAGGAGCGCGAAGAGCTGGCCGAAATGGAGCGCCAGCACAAGGCCAAGTCGCACTAAAAAAAAAAGAAAAAACTAGTGCGAGCTCCTCTGACTCGCCTCATCCACAGCCATAAATGTTCCCGCTACCAAATCGAAACCCTCCCCCCCCCCTGACCAGTCCTAGTCCATCCAGAACCCAAAACCCAACACTCCATTCCCCATGCATTGTCCAGGGGATCAGGGATCCTGATCCATGATCCTCGGACAAACACTATAACAAGCCATCGCAAAACCACAAAAAAAGGAAAAAGGTGAAGAGAAGGTGAAGAATAATGTCAGCATCATCGAATTGCAACCGGAAAACATCCGTATATATTATATATAGTCCGCTCCTATGTTATTTCGTATTTATTTATCTGTCGAACTTGTCGAATTTGACGATGTTGCTATGCATAAGATAATTAATATTTGTTATACGGTATATCGAAATAAAACCTACTAAATACTTGTTATAAATTACCAAGAATTTTGATTGCAAGAATGCGAAGATCATCATGGGCCCTTGACTCGCACAAAACGAATATTTCTGAGTCGCATTCAAAGGCCGAGGTGCTGTTGATACCGAAAGTGTCTGACATTTTGCCAAATTATAATATATTCAAGATTTTCAATACACAATATATACGGGCGGCGTTAAAAAATTAATGGGTTTGTTGAACCCACTCAGTTGAGATCAAAACAAGTCTCAATCTAATTACGAGTTTTGTGTACACATTTCGAATACAAATTTCTGATTAGCGGGACTGACCTAGTTCTTGAGTTTGTTTAAAATAATAGAATATCACTTTTATTAGAAGAGTATAAGTTTATACGAGTTTTTTAAGAATTGCTATTAAAAATACCTTGAAGTGTCTTATCTCCTTTGTCCCTGGTACTTTCAAGAATCTGTTGCCTCCAATAAAGTGTCAATAAATTATTTATAATACAAAAGCAAGTTCTTGAAGAAGTCTGGAAGATCAAAAGATCATCCAACCTTGGATTTTTAAAGATTATATTCAATCTTACACTTCATTCACAGCACACTTTTGAGCTTGTTTTTAAATTCAGAGAGCTTTTAAGGCGTTAACTAGGCAATAATCAATAAAATTCATATAAAATGGCCGCCTTAATCTTCTAGAAATATTCAGTTAAAACATATTAATTGTGTTTTCTGATATTTATTTAAATTCTGGGAACAAATTGGCAATTGGACAGTTATTTTTAAAGCGTTAAAGATGAAATCAAAGAATATAAGTTGTTCGCCTCGCTGGTTAACCAAGACAGTCTCTCCTGATTTGCGGAAAGAATGTTTTTCAGGATCCCTTTGTTTTCGTTGCTAGTCCTTACCATCTGACGCAATTCGGTTCTCAAGGCTGCACAGAAATAAAGTCAATTTTTTTATATCATAAGATCCCATAATATTAAGGGTAATGGAAGGTAATCTACTTACACAGGAGTAGTGGTCGTAGATCATCCCGTCCTTTGCTATTCACGGGGATAAAAGTGTGAATATCACCTGGGAGGATCTTCTCTCCGAGGACTTCCGTATCGTCATTCTTCTCATCGTTCTTATCATTCACATCCTGCACGTTCCGGGCCAGAAGATCGGCCGCTGGGATGACAATTGAAACTGGCTTGGAATTGGGATGGGATTGGCCACCGTAGAACTGGTTCAGGTAGAGTAGGTCAAGGTAGTTCGAGTTCCTGAGGACGTTTCGGGAATCTCCCGCA
>JAEIIG010031891.1:0-49064 GCA_018904695.1 Drosophila parvula
GTGATATTACCGCTAGGTGGTGCTTTTTATTTTTTAATTTGACCAATAACAAACCAAAATTTGCACTGCTTAAACTGGTTATCTTGGAATAGATATACGAATCTGGGAAAACAGTAAAATGTTTTGCATATATGTATGTATGTACGTATTTATCTGAATGAATATAAATCGATCTTCTTAGATAGGAACAGGGCATTTTTCAAATTACCGCTAGATGGTGCTTTATTTTATGGATAATTTGGCCAATACACAAACCAAAGTGTGATATTACCGCTAGGTGGTGCTTTTTATTTTTTAATTTGACCAATAACAAACCAAAATGTGCACTGCTTAAACTGGTTCTCTTCGAATCCTATTTTTTCACGCCTGTATGCTATTCTTTCGCAATTATTATTAGTTGTATTATACAAATCGATAAGTATGTATATTGAAAAGTAACAAATCTTGACACTTTATAAGACACTATCTGTTCCGCACACTAACGATAACCGCAAAGTGCACAATCAAAACCCAATTGAAAGACGCTTGACGTTTTTTTTATCAAATAGGCGAAAAAATAGATTCTGCACCTCGCATGCTTAAATAGGCACTAATGTGAAATGCCGATACCCGCCCGGTCAACCTTTCTATGTACATATGTATATAAAAAGATCTGTTCAGCATATAGTCGAGTATCAATTTACGTAAAATTTAAATTGAAGTACACTTGTTTATTTTCGCAAGGACCACTTGAGCAAGAAAACACTCGTTATTCATTTTTAATGAATCGGCTTTATTCCATAATATGTATAATCACTTTATGCATGCTTTAGTTAGGTTGTGTATGTTGTGTGTATAAACTAATTGCTAATTATTTATACAGATTTCTTGTGTTTTGTTGTTTTTTATAAATATAAAAAATGAAACTTTGATACAGTTGTAATAATAATAATATGTTCCACGCTACGTACAATTGGCTGCGAGTGTACAAAGTATGCAAATGTTTAATACAATAATTGGGTGAAACCCGTGCAAAGTCCGTGTTCGTGTGATTCCGTGGCAATCGAAGGCTTCAGAGGCCGGCACCAGCTTTAGCTTTGGTCCGGCGGGGAATAATTCGCTAGTCGATTGCTGGCGGACGGGCCGAAGGATCATCGCGATCGATGGGCGGCGGCGAGGTGAGCACCTCCACGCTTTGCGCAGGTCCTGCCGTTAGGTATCCAGCCGTGGGATTGACGCCTGCAAAGGTTAAGGCAGAAGTTTAATGATACTGAAAGCAAGCCTTGAGATATCTCCACCTACCCGTCAGATAGCCACGAATGTTGGTATCGGCTATGAACAGATCGTGTCGCTGATCCTTGAACTCGGCCCACACTGGATGCTTGAGCAGGATTTGTGTGACCCGGTCGCCGTAGTTGAGGTTGTGCGTCATGCCCTTAAGTGCCGCCACAATTTGCGCCTTCACCGCCGAAGGATTGTCGACGAATTCAAGGCGGCTATCCAGCAGGCCCATCATAAAGGGTATGAGACCCACCTCCAGGGATTGGCTAATCAGGGAGTCCTATATGAAAGGAATCAGGGACATCAGATTTGAAAGGGTGCATGTCAAACAACCAAAGTATCAAAGCGCCCGTGGGCGTTATACAATTTTTAGATGTTTTATAACGCCCTTAATTTTTGTAAACTTGTTAAGTGCATCAACAATAAATCATATTCAACGGTTAAGAAAATTATCGTTCATTATGTTATCTCTCAAAGTCAGTTTATAAAATGTCATTCCATACGATTTTAAAATTGCTCCTGATTTTCGGAAGAATTCTTTAAATTTTAAAGTGCATTAAAAATTAGTTATATTGACATATGTATAAAATACTGTAGTGTCTTTGGTGTTATTAAATATTGGCGTGTGCACTCAATTAGGTCTTGAGAATAACCACAGCCATGGGATTTATTTACAAGTTTACCAAGCAATTACAAAATTAAAATAATCCAATCTAACCAATTATTGGTCAAAGGCACACATTTGTTTAAAAAAAAAAGTCAAGCGATTTGTGGAGAACATCAAGTTTTATGTTCCTTAAAATTTCGTTTAGAATTAGGGCGGCTAATTAACTGAAACTTAGTCTGAATTGTTTTTTATTTCTACAAAAATGCCAATGGACGTTTTGACACTGGGCGTTATGACATGCACCCGATTTGGAAAAGTTTTACGCAGAGGCGGAGGGAGAAGAGAGAACTCACATGCTGGTGCTTGAAGAGGCGACTCAGAGTCTCGCAGGCCTTTTCAATGCAGTCCCGGTTGTGCTCCATGCACTTTTTCAACGGCGCCACACACTCCGTCTGCGAAATGGCACTCACACAGAACTGAAACAGAGAGAAGGACAGGCATTGCAGAGACTCTTATTTAACTACAGAGATCCCCTCCCCAGAGAACCCACCTCCGATAGCGACAGCTGATGTAATACTGATAGCGTGTTCTTTGGCTGCACCGACAGCAGATTGAACAGCTTCGGTATGTGTCCCAGCACCGGTATATCGTCCGAGAGATTGGGCTGTGAACGCAGCAGCTCCACCAGCGCTGTGGTGGACAGGTCCAGGACATCCTGCTCGGAGGAACTCTTGCCTATCTGCTCGACAACAAAGTCAAGGAGATCGGAGAGGAACTGCTTGGGCTTACGTAGCGTCCAGGCGGGATTGCTCACGAACAGGCGGAGGTAGACGCCGGCGACGACAATCTCGTTGGAAACGATGTCTTTAAGTATTTCCGGATCCTTCCACACATGGCGGGGATTCGCCTTCTGCAGCTGATAGAATCTGTGGAAGAAGCCGGTGAAGATAAAGAGGAAACCCAGCTGGTGTTGCTTACCTCTCACACGACACCGCCACTGCCTCGCAAACCGTCGCCCTGGTGCTGTCGTTCCATATCAGTTCTGGATGTTCGTGTATCGACTCGAAGAGCTGCACGGATGTTGCCGGCGACTCCACCATGGCATCGATGAACAGGGCGGGCAGGAATTTAGATACGGTAATGCGCACCTTGGGCCCACTCAGTCGGTCGGCCGTCATCTTGGCCATTATTTCGGCGCACATTTCGCGTATCTGCGGATTTCGTGAATTGCAGAACATGTCCAACAGATAAATGGCAGCGCCCTTGGCCTGCGCCTCCTTGATCATCTCCTGGACGTTCATCAAACCGGAGAGCGTCTCCAGCACCTTCACTTGACTGGCACGCAATTCCGGGTCCTTGAGAGCCACCAGATAGTTGCCCAGTATCTCACAGGCGGCCACCTCCGACACGCACTCCTTGTTGCGTGAGACAAGGGCCACCACCTCCAAGGCCACCGCCTTGACTGTTGAGTTCTGGAAAGGAGAAGGGGAGGTTTCTTAATCTTAAATGCACAGCTTCCTAAGAGAGAGAGAGAGCCTTACATCTGCGAATATGTTGTTGGCCAGAAAGCCGAAGATCATATCAAAGTTGCCTATGCACTGGATCTCCACCTCAGCATTGGACTTGATCACCGCTATCAGGGCCCTGAGCACCATGGTGATGTGCAGCTCCAGCTGCCCATCGCCGGCAAAGTCGTATTTACTCTGCTGCACAGCCAGATGCTGCTCCGCTTGGGCGTCCGTCTCCAACTTCTTCCGGCTCTTGGAACGATTGTAGGCGTTGAGTACTTCGTCAAAGGTGGTGCCAGCGGTAGGCTTGCTGCCCGCCGCAGCCGCCTGAAGCTGCGGATGATTGGGGGCCAGGGTGGGGGTCAGTATACCATCGCTGCCCATTTTGGGGGCTCCTGAAATGGCAGCAGCCGGATTCCTCTTATACTGCAGAAACTGATAAGCGTGCTTTAAGTACTCCAGCAGGTCCATAATGAAGAGCTTAGGCTGAGCTATCGCGTAGGTGGGCATGTCGTTGTAGATACGTATGAAGATGCCGCCAATCTGCAGCTCATCTCTGCAAAAGATAACCAAACATGTTGCGAAAAACAACTCACGTTAATTCATAAGCTTACACCTACTTATGGGCATCGAACTCGAAGCTGGAGACCAGCTCGTACACCTGGGCAATGTCCTCGTGCGTCTCCTTAGCGGAGGCCGTGCGCTGCTGCTCGAGGAAGTCCTTAAGCTGGGCCCGTGTCCCGTTGTCCCAGATGAGGTAGGGATTCCGTGTGTTGGCCGTGAGTAGCTTGAGCACATCGCTGTCGCGTCCCGTGGCCAGCTGGTTGGCTATGTGGCGGGTGAGCAGGCGGTCGAGCACCTGTTTGATTAGCGTATTCTTTGCCTCCCCCGTCACAATGTACTTCTGCTGGATGGCACTGGGACTGCTCCGCGCCAGCTGCTGCTGCTGCTCGCTGTCGGTAGGCGTAGAGCTTGAGGTATCGCTACTTCCAGACGAGCTGTCCGGCTCCTTCTCCTTGTTGGCACCGCTGGTGATGGCCAGCTGCTTGCTCTGCAGCGGATTGTGTGCATTCTGGGTGTACGCAGAGTTGGAGCCGGCACTGGCAATGGCAGGCACCACTGCTGGCTTGGGCTTGATGGGCGGTGGCGAGTTTGACTCGCTCCCAGTGACAGGTTTTTGCCGTAGCTCCATGCTGTAGCCCGCAAGGGCGATGCAGCCGACAACGGCCATCTTGGCCAGATTGTTGGCCAGCTGCTGCTGATTGGACTTGTCGCTCACCTCCACCCCGCTCTCGTCCAGCGTGTAGTCGTACTCGAAAATGAAGAGCAGCAGTGACCAGAGCACCCCATTCCTCGAGAGATTGCACTGCAGATCGTAGTTGTTGGCCGCCAAGCTGGTCACCAGACTGACCGAGAGCGTGTGCTTGAAGTACACCACCCGGCAAACGTCCGACAGCAGCTGCGGCAGCTGGATGATCTTCTGCTTGCACTTCTCAAAGTTGCAGGCAACCTCGAAGCAGCGCGTCACATTCGATATGACCTGATAGTGCAGAGAGTCCGGCTTTGAGTCCACACCCAGGATGGATACGCAGCGAGTGTAGGCCTCCAGAAGGGCCTCAATGCCTTCCTCCCGGCGCAGCTCCTCGGCATTTAGGGCGGAACAGTGCACCGTGTGGTAGCACAGCTCGGAAGCCGCCGTCAACAATTGAGCTTCCTTGGAGAAGAGCTCATCGTCGCGGGTCTCCAGACGAATGGTTTTGATGAGCTGCGGGTAGCCAGCGTACTTGTAGGGTCGCAGGACTATAAGGAAGAGTAAGTGAAGGAAAATTAAGTAACCTTTTTTAGCTGAATATATAATTTAAGTAACGTAGTGCGATTGGATCCTAAACTTAATATTATCGTCATATTTCGGGGATGGTGAATAAGGCCAGAGGTGCGGTAGTCAAGGAATGACCCTTATGTTACAAACACATTACACTTCAATCATTCGTTCTATCTTAGAGAATGAATCCAGTCTTTGCTGTTCACAGGACTTTCGGACAGGACACAGGACGTACGGATTATAAATTCTAGATCATATTTGCCTTTAGTGTTGCACCACTGCCCAGAACATCGTATAAAATGCATGAACCCTTTAGAGTTTTAAATCTATCTTAGAGTTTAATATCTATCTCAAACGTAGAAAGCCAATTAGGCACCCGCCAGTAGTTAATTTCCTCATATTCTTTACCTATACTTTCTATTATCGCTCCTACTAACACCTAACCCTAACAAGCACGTGTAACGGCCACTTGCGTGTACCTGACCGTGTATCAACGTCCAAGTAATCTTATGGTAGGGTGTCCTGTTAATGATTACTCTTGATTATATGGGGGGGATAACACTTACCATCCGGATACCGCTCAAACAGTATACTCTGTGTCCGCAGTATGAGCACTATGTTGTTGGGATCTGGCCCGCCCGAGCTCCACACGTTGCGCGAGCACAGAAACTCATAGGCCTGATTCACCTTCTCGAATATCTCGCGACCATTGGGATTCTTGTCCGGATGATACATCTGGGCCAGCTTGTAGTAGCTCTTGCGTATCATGGACTCGTCCGGCTTGGGGGTCTTGGTGAGGTCAATGCCCAGATCCTGATACGCCTGTTGGATTGTCATTTGCGGTGGCTTCTTCTCCACCTCCTTGCGCCAGGCGTCAAGCGTATGCTTCAGCAGCTGCACGGGGTCCGTTATCGGCCAATTGGGGAACTTGCGCGTGTCACACAAGTGCCGCAGGTAGTAGATGTGACAGAACAGCTCGTTTTCCAACTGCGGATAGCTAATCACTGGAATGGCCAAGTACGGATACCTGGCCATCGTATGGCCTCGGAGTCGAGGCGAGAAGTCCGCAATGTGAGCGGCGATCTTCTCGATCAGCAGTCGCCGCATTTCCGAGCTCCAGATCACCTCCGGCGTATCGAATTCGCCGAGAAAGATCTCTGCAAACTTCTCAGCGCTGTAGTTCTCTAGGAAGCAGACCATGGCCTCGGGCAGCAGCTGACCCAGGATGCTGCGGTGCATGATGCCCGACTGCGAAGTCTCCTCGCTGCGGAAGCCCTGCTTCATGTGCGTCATCTTGAGGAACCGGGTGATGGGCAGGATGTTACTACCCGTGTACATGAGCATGAAGTAGAAGACGCCAGTGAGATAGACCTTGGACATCTCCGGATTGTCCTCCATTATCTGATAGAGCAGCGTGGCCACCCGCTCCAGCAAACCGGGATCGTGGGTGAGGCAAACCTGCACCACATGCGGCAGGCAGATGAACTCGGACAGCTTACGCGATAGTTTCGGTCCCGGGATGAGTACGGCTACCCCATTTTGGGTGCGACTCGGAAAGAAGCTGGTGCACTTGATCAGTATGTCGAGTATCTTGGCGGACAGCTCCGATTCGTCGTAGAGTGGTGTGCCCTTGGCGATCAGGCACCATTTGAGCTGCGGGATTTGCTGCAACGACCGCCACCCATCCATGCCGATGGCCCAGCAACGAGTCTTCGGCGTGATCAGCCCTTTTTGCCAGAGTTCTTTCAGCTCCGAGTACGTGATGGGTCCCTGGCGTTCCGGCTTTTGCCCATCCTTTTCGATGTTGTAGTACCAGTCCTTTTCCTCGTACGCCGCCATATTCGGTCCTGCTTCAATCACGTTTGTCTTGGTATTGAGCTGAGCCCGTCCCTTGTGCAAGTGGGCCAAGGTGATTAGGTCCACCAGGCACTGTACATGGTCGATGAGGGCGCGAGAGTTGGACTTCTCCAGAACCAGGCACGATATAAGGTTGATTAGGGCGTCGCGCATAGAGGGGGACAGGCACTATAGGAATAAAATATTTTAGAATAGTTCAAATTTAAAATTGGGATGTATATCGAAAGGAAAAATATATCGATCTTAATATCATTTCGAAAATATAGTTAAGTTGGATATATCGAGATTGGAACCAACTAAGAATTAACGTTAAAATACATCGATTTTATCGAAAAAATATTAAGAAAGGTTTAAGAGATGTATTTCGATAAAAGGAATATATTATCGAAAATATCACTAAGCTTGATATACGTTTAATTTAATATATTTTAATTTTTCAAATTTTCTTACCGAATATTTTTTAATTATTTTTATAACAACATTTTTGATAATTTTTTATACTTATTTGTTAAATGATTAGTTTAAACTAAGTTTAGGACCTTTTGGCACAGTCAGATACCTCTAACATAATACCGAATTATCGCACAAATATCGCAACGTTAAAATATTAATTTATTTATCGGCCTTTCCTTAATATATCGGTAGATATATCGATGTATCTATATTTTTAAAAAAGTTTCAAGAAACCTCAAAACTTACCCGATCACTAAGCTGCAGGATATACGACATATCGTTGAACTTGCCAATCTCCTTGTGATAGCGCTTGTACACCTTGGCCAAGGCCTGCAGTGAGAACACAGTCATCTGGTCATCGTTGACACGTTGCCGGCACAGCACCCGTCGATACAGGGCATTGAAAAGTTCAATCCTGCAAAGAGGGATGTCCTTAATAAATAACCCCTAAAAAATAAAAGTATCTAAGGCCAAGAACTCACGGATCTTTCACCAGATTCTGTGGCCAGTCGTCCTTCTCCAGTATCAGACGTATGTAGTAGTCGCCAATCTTGATTTCATCGGCCAGACACTGGTAGGCCACCTCGAACTCCTGATAGTTCCAGGCCACAATCATCTGGCCAGCCAAGTCGCGATCGCTAAGGAATTGCCGCAGCTCGTTCTCCAGGCACATGCGCAGCTCCTCGCGAGTCTGCAGAAAGAAAACTTAATTTCGAACAAGATCATTAGAGAGTTCATCCATTACCTTATGATTCCAGATGAGGTTGGGTAGACTGTGATCTTTGGCAAAGCTGTAGAAAAAGTAGGGCAGATTCACCACAGCATCCGAGGTCTTTTTCTTCTGCCGTCGATTGCGCAGCACCACAGGACGATTCTTTAAAGCCTGAGCGGCACCATCCTGCTGCTCGATGAGGTTCATGCCCCAGTGCTTGATGCCTTGCAAATGCTTTTCTATCACATTTTTGCGCGTTTTGTTGGAATGTTGTATTGCAAACTTGAGATTGTCACGGAAATTGAGCTTGTCCTCCTCCACATCCGATTCCGGCACATCTTCCTCCGACTCAAGGAAGGTCAGCAGACCTGCGGGCTTTAGAGTTTCATTAATGGGTGAAATTCAGATACAGAATTTCATCTAAAAAGAACTCACGAAAATGCGCTTGAACAGCTCCATGGCCTCATCGCTGTCCGTCAGCCATAGTCCGATCAAGTGACGCGACAACTGACGATGCGTGGTCTGGGTGGGATCGTTGGAAGGCGTGTACAGGGCTACCAGCAAGTGGCGACACAGCGCCGCCTCATCCAAGGCCAATGCTTGCATCTGCTGGGCCACATGCAGTTCACCCTCCTCGATTATGGCCCTCAGGACCAACCCAGCGCCCTTCACAATGGCCAGCGAGGGATGCTGGAACAGTTTGTAGAGATAGCGACCTCGATCGGCGACCAGTTCGAGGAGAATATCGAACTGCTTGCCGTCGGTGGTCTCGCTGTAAGGCACACACAACGCAAAGGTCATAAAGTCTAGCATGGCTGAGAGTACCAGGGCTCCGCTGCCATGGCTCTGCAAGATAAAACGTAGATGGTGAAAGACTGCATCCGTACAGGAAGTTATCTCCGACTTACCACATGATTTGTCCACATATTGAGCAGGGTTTCAAGGAACGACTTCGAGGACAAAATGGACGACTTGTTCAACTGCTCTTGCTTCAGGTCGTGGTCAGAGTTCACCGAATGCATCAGGGAGTTGATCATGTCAATGGCAGAGTAGGTCACAGCCAGATCCTTGCGCCTCAAAGCGGCCACTACCTTCGTTCCAATGATCTCACGAAAACTGCCAAAGATGTAATCATAAAAACATTTTTAAACTGAAACTGTATACGGCTCGATCAGGGCTAAATTCGTTTGCATTAAGTTATCAGGGAATGTTAGCAAGGGAATAAGCTCGGGAATTTTGTCTTCTGTCGCGTATGCAAGCCATTTTTCGATGAATTAAACACCGAACACTCACCCCGGGAGATTGGTAAAGGCTGCGTAGCCAACTTTGCTGGCCAGAAGTCGAGTCAAGGCATGAAATATAGCTTCCAGCTCCATGTTGCTTAGCTGGGCCGTGGGACTGTCCAGCTCCTTTTGAGCCAGCGCCTGTAGGGCACTTAGTATAAGTTTCTCCTTGTTTTCGGCGAATAAGCTCTGGAATTCGATTAAATTTTAGGTTCTCTCGAAAAGCACTTAATTGAATTAGCAACCTACATCCTGAGTGACACTGTAGTTGAGACCACTGTGCGGTACGTTGGCATTGAAGCGCTCCAGGATCTCATAGCGCTTTGATGGATTCTGGAAATTGTTGATGACCAGCCGCATGAGGTTCGCCTCCGTCTCCTCGTCCACCGAACTGTTCAGCGGCACATAACGCTTGCCACGCGGTGTGTTCCCTATGCGTATGTGCACATCCTGATTGCCGCTGGAACGCACTGCATCCAGGACCGTTGCCAGCAGGGAATCACGATCGTTGGTGCTGTAGTTGCGCACAATACCGTTTTTGTACTCGATGCTAAACCGCTGCAGGTTGTCCTTGTCCCGAACCAAGGCAAACACATCGGCGAGCGGACGCAGGGTGCAGACGCTGTACGTTTGAGGATCGCGCTCCAACAGCGTGACCTCAGTGAGGCAGAGGATGCGCTTGACAGGCTCCGGATGGCGGGCGGTGATCTTTTGCACCGTAAACTCGGTCATGGAGGTCTGAAACTGGTCTCCGCTGGTCAAGAGAGAGGTTTTTTTTTTATTTTAATCGGTTCGGTTTTTATGGGACTTAAATCCTCCCTACCTGAACTTGCCAAATCGCTGCCTCTCAAACTGCTCCAGGGTGATCTGACTCTTGAGTATCTTGGTCTCGATGCCCAAATACTGCACCGATCGCTGGGCTATGTTCTGCACTATCTCATGATGATTCAGGGCCCTGAACAGATGCAGGCGACTGAAGCCGCCGTAGGCCATCACAATGCCGCCCTCATAGTCCGAGATGCCTGCTTAAAACGTGCGCAAACGTAAACGAAAGACCAGAAAGATGAGTGCACGCAAAGCGACAGAAAAGAACAAAATAAAAAACAAAGCGTACACATTGAATTAACACTCATTTGTGGTACATGGCGAAAGAACGAGGCACAGTAAATGTTGATGCAAGCGAGCAGAGTGTATTATAGCTACCTATTATTCCCTCGATGTCCTTGTACATGTAGCTGGCCAGCACGTCGTTGGTGGTGGGATCCAGCTGATCTAGCGAGCAGGGCGTGACCTCCAGGACAGTGGGCAAGCTGACGCTGGACCAGTGGTACTTGTAAGCATTGAAGCGCTGTAGGGGATTAGATTTGTAGAGTTTTCGATATGCTTTGACTTCTTTTTAGAAGGGCGTTAACCTGAGAATTTTTGGGCTTATCGGCAAACTCCTTGTAATACTTCAATATCGAGGTGAGTATGTCGTTGCGGTATTCCGAAGATAATTTAATCGTATCCAGTTTCTTATCTTTCTTGATCGTCAGCACAAACTCATTGGGTATCTGAAAGGGGAGTAGTATTACTGAAGAGAACCTAATCCGACTTATCCGACTTACATTTGAGGCCTTGGTGGGCGCCGCCGACACAATGTCAGAGTAGGACCATCGGTTGGTCAGGTCAAACTTGTCCGGATTGTAGGTGGATATGCCGGCCGTGCCGATCGACAGAATACGCTTGTACCTGCCCTTCCACGAGTGCTTTGTTACCAGGAAGCACTCCAGGTCGACATTTTCCTTCGGCGGCACCATTGTTGCTAGCAGCGATTCCAACCCAGTAGTGTGTATAGAGCCAAACTACGAGACAGAGAGAGTGTGGGAATGGGGCAATCAGGGCTTCGGCAGTGCAACCACAATTGGAAAATTTGGGCACACAGCTGATTCATCCAAAGTACAGCGGCGGTGGCGGAGGTTCCTAATTTCCAATTGACTTGCCCCCGACTAAGGGGCACTGATTAATTAAGTCGACTGGCCCAGCCACTTATCAGCAGAAGTGCCAACGCCGCCCCGGAGAACCAACAAAGAGGCCCCCGAAAAGGGGGAGTAAACGTGACGACGATTTGTTGGCTGCTGCGGCCCCGAAAATGAAGCCAGCTAAAAGCTGTGAATCCAGCTGACGGGAGGCCTAAAAAGAGGCAACAACTTTCGCGGCGGCTCACCTAGAGTGTCTAACACATTTTGCCTGCTTGTACAATTGGCTATATTTTGTACTATCTTCCGTTTGCGGATTTTTGCAATAAACAATTTATCAGCAACAAAAGCTAATCGACCAGTGAGACCGCCGTGAATACCGTCATATATACCATCTTTCTATTGGATATATACCAAAATATACCACTATGTTTATAAAATATACTGAGTTCGCTTGCAGCATATACCTCAATTGCCGTTACGAGAAATACCAGACAGACTAAATAAAAAAATAGTACCGGGAACGGTCGAATTGGAGAAAGCTTTTTGAATTAAAAAAATGGAGAGATGGAAAAAATATTATCAAAACTACTTGTTAAATATAAAAAAACATTACATTTATACATTATATTATATTTATTCTCAGTTTAAAAACTTTTAGCACTTATCTTTGCAACCGGAGCGCATTAAATTTATGTCAATTTTATTTTTGTATCGTTAAAACTACAATAAACTGGATAAATACTTATTGTAAAAACACAAAACATTTATATTTACTGCAATTAATTTCAAAAAAAAGGGTTTTTCTCACAGTTTTGAGTATTTAAATTGTGTTTTAACAGGTTCAAAGGATTTACAAATTATTTTTAAACAAGCTCCAAGTTGCTCTAACAAAAATGTTTTTCGAAAAAATATGCTGCTAAATCAATGGAAAATATTATTATGGCTGTATTTAAGCAGTCTTCAAGTCCGATTCTTTCTTTAATATAATAAATAACTGGTATTATTGTCATTTAAGCACAAACCTCGATGTTCGCTCCCAATAAAACACTCGCAGCTTAACTTAACTACTATTAAAAACTTTATTTCTCATTTCGTATTGCATAAAACGTACGTATTGTTATCTAAATGCAAATAAAGATGGCAGAGTGTGTTTCCATGCGAGTGTGTGTTGGCGATTGTGTGTGTAATAATTCAAAGATAAAACAATCTCGCCAGCGAAGGCGGCAAATAAAACAAACAAAAACAAGAACACGGCACGAATTCGTATTTTACACAAATGTAGAATGCTATGAATACGGGGAAGATGCTGGCCCTCCCACTATCTCTCCGGCTAATCCTCGCTATAATAATGATAATATTAATGGTGTGTACGCGTAGGTAAGCTATGTGTACGCCCTGTGCCACGACGATTCACATTCACGCACTGGCCTCGATCTCGATGCAACAATGTAGTGTCGAGACGAGTCGTCTTATTACTCAGCACGAGGTTGGGCGGGGTGTTAAAGATATGACAACTGATGGATAGGATGGGCTGGGATGATGAAGATGCCTGAAGATGCTCGAGTGATGAGGCTAAGTCTTAGACAAATGTTACGCTGAAACCCTAAGCATAGTTATCGCTATCTTCTAACATGAACATGGATGGGACGACAATATATAATAGGCACATGGCGTTTCTGTCTCAGAAAATCGCTCTTGGATGCGCTCAGACTGGGAATCGGTAATTGGATCGCCGCACCTCGGTCCCAGGTCAGCAGGAACACTTGTTCTTGGCATCCGATCCGGCACCGTCGCCCGTGCTGTTCAGGTTGAACTTGTCGCCATCAGCCAGATCGGCAGTTATCAGCTTATCGTTGATGAGAATCTGAAGGCAAAGAATTAGCTGGGCTTCGACTACGGATTAGCAGGGATTATCACCTTATTCACGAGAGCGCGGGCTGCCTCGTCGATGTTGATGTTCTCCTTGGCGGAAGTCTCAAACCAGCCGGCAAATCCATTCTCCCTCACATACTCATCCATCTTCTCCGGCTGCGTTATGATGCCCTGCTTTTCCTGATCGCACTGGAAGGAAAAATATATAAATATAAACATATATAGTAAAACCTTTCTTTAAAATCTTGCATCAATTTCTCTCCTAAAACGTCAAAATCTAGGGTAAAAACCCACCTTATTGGCCAGCAGGATGCACGGTATGGGACTGCCGTCAGGCAACTGCACCTTCGAGTCCAGGTCCTCCTTCCACTTGCTCACACAGTCGAAGGTTCCGCTGCGCGTCACATCGAAAACGATGAAGGCCCCCACCGCCTCCTTATAGTACACCCGCGTCATGTTGCCAAAACGCTCCTGGCCGGCAATATCCCAGAGCTGCAGGCGCACTATCGTATTGGCGTCCCACTGGAGCACCTTAAGGGCAAAGTCCACACCGATGGTGGCCCTATAGTTCTGGCTGAAGAACTGGTGTACATAGCGCTTGATGAAGGATGTCTTGCCGGTGCCCAGTTCGCCAATGACTAGAATCTTGTAAAGATGTTCACGCTTTTCGCTGGTGGATGTCATAATGGCCTGCAAGAGAGGATTCAGGGGGTTTTTATAAAGAAGATTGTCGGAAAGACGTTCTCAAATCGTTTACTTTTTGAAAAACATTCTTTAATGCAGCAAATTAACTTAACTTAAAGTATTAAAATGAGAATATATAGCTAAGAAGTCTCTATTTTCGTTATAGAACATTTTCTTGTTCAGTTCAGGACCGTCTTTAAGCTTGACAATCACTACTGAAAATTACTTTCGTCTTTTAGGCGCCATAAACGAAGTTTTGAAATTAGCCAGACTCTACAGTGACACCTCTCTAAGCTGGCTATTATTTACACCTCTCTGGGCCTCGCTCCTCTAGCCGCTTTCAAACTCAGACTGAGATTTGTTGGTTAGCTGGCGACGAGTGTTACCCCTTTGTTACCCCTTACACCCGCGCAGTTGAATGACACTCTCGCCAACATAGACACACATCCAAGCCAAGGGAACCGAGCACACCGATGCGCGACACGACACGGCACTTGTGGGGCTTCTCCGCTGGCACACACTACTAAACTGGCAGCAGCGACACCTTACCGGTTCCATTTCCTGATCCATGGTAAGGTCACCGAAGGCCGGCATGGGCTTGGTACTCTCGGGACCGCTGGCTTCCGCACCACGCTGCTCCTCGCTGTCCTCCTCGGAGCCGGAGTCCTGGTATTCACTAGCCACCGATTGGTAGTGCAGCGTCTCCCGCCTGCCCTCAATGCTGTCGTGGTCGCCGAGTATGAGCTGCTGCTGGGCAAAGCTTAGCCGTCGGAGACTGGAATCGCTGGGTTCCTCGTTGGAGCTGGGCTGCTGACTGGCGGCGGCGGCCAAAGCGGCTTCGTAGGCACTTAGGGGACTGCGCACGGCACTGCCCACGGCGAAACGGACTACGGGGGAGGCGGGATTGCCAATGGTCTGGGCACTCTCCGCCGAGGATATGCCGTCGTCGGCTGTTGGCGGGGATGTGGCTGAGGATGGGCTGGGATGATGGAGCTGGAGGTCGTCCCCTAAAGGCTGGGGCTCCGCGCTTGCTAGATCAGCCAGCGGTGTGGCGTTGTGGCGGTGGCCGCGCTGCTGCTGTTGCTGCATCAATTCCAGCTTCTTGCTGGATCCGCTCGAGGAGTGGGACTTGCGAACAGCTCCGGTGCCGCTGGCAGACTGAGACTGAGACCTAACCACCTGAACCGCCGGCTGGAAGCGGCTGGGCTTCGCTGGTGCCCGCTCTCTGGGCGGTGTATCGCGCGTGCTCTCGGTGATAACAGGCGACGACGACTCTCTCTCGGAACTCTGGCTCTGGGGCTTCCCCTGGTGTTGCTGCTGTTGCTTCTCTTGTTGCGGCAGCTTCTCTTGCTGTGGCTGTGACTGCTTCTTCTTGGCCACCACCAGTTTGGTGGTGCGGGTGCTGCTCGAGTCTCGTGTTGTCACCGTTGTAGTAGTGGTTTTCTTTTTCTTCTCACCCACGGTGGGTGTCAGGTAATCCGTGTCGCTCCTGGGTCGACTCTTCCCGCTCTTCTTAGCAATCACTGGCGCTGGCTCCACCTTCTTCCCGCTGATGGTGATCTGCAGGGTACTGCTACCTGGGGAGGAGGTGGCGGTGCCTGTGGTGGCTGCTAACGAGGGCGTGGATGAGACCTCCAACTGCTCCACGCTGAGATCGTCGCTGGTGGCCAGGCTGTGGGGTCGCACTTTGGCGGTCTTCCCCGTCTTCCGGAGACCACCCAAGAGCAGGCGGCGCGTCAGGCTCTTCTTTTTGGTCTTGGCTAAGGCACCGCTGTCCGTGGAGATGGAGCTGGCCACATCCGCCAGATCGCCGGGGGTTTCCTCCGCCTCCTCCTGCTCCTCCTCCTCCTCGGCGCTTCTGGTCCCTGCCCTGTCGGCACTTCGATCGGTTTCCTTGTCCCTCTTGGCTTTCGGCTTGGAGAGGCTTCGTAAAGCCGCAGAAAATCTGGAACGGCTTTTGATCTTGCCGCTGACTTCCACCTCCTCCTTGGGGTCACCGCTCTTGTCACTTAATTCTTTCTCCAGTGTTTCTGATTCCACTCGCTTTATGGCTTTTCCCGGCTGCTCGTCCACGTGGGGCATATTTTCACATGGGGATGAACGCTGGCGGCTCTTCAAGGGTTTCCATTCGCTCTGAATACCGAATCCTGATCACGGTCCTTGGTAGTTGAGTGAGAGGATCCTGAAGTTATCCGGTGACCGCAGCGATGACAAAACGAACGCGCACTGAAATCCCCAATGCCGCCGTGTAGGCTTTTATAAATTTTCATCCGCCCCGTTGGCCGCCTCTGGCCCCCGCCGTCTTTTTGTTTGTGGTGAACGGTTTAGCATTACAGTTACGAAAAAATCAGCTAAAACTGTCGGACCATGTGCACTTACCAACACTGGTTGCCTGTTCGGATCTGGTCTGGTCTCGCTTGCGAAATGAGCGTGAGAAGAGCCGGCGGGCCTTTGAATGCGCCGCTTGAACGCCGGGCAGCCGCTTATCAAGCAATCTCCGGACAAAGATTGACCAGTGTGTCCAAGCCAGCAATAATGGCCGCCACTTGTCTGGCTGGCTAGCCCTGATCCCGAATCACTGGGCTCTGTCATTGGGATCAGGGTGATGATGAGGTGACGCCCGATGACTGCGCCACTCAATCAATCATCCGGCACAGTCAGTGGAGCAGGGCGCAGTGTCCATTTCTGGACCTGACCTAGCACCCACTACTCGGTACTTAGTACTGGCTTTAGACCCACGCTCCATTGCACTTGGCGGGCTTCCTTTAAGCTGAGGATTTGCCGCATCAACTTGTCCCAAAAGAGTCGCTCGGCATTAAGTGGGCGACACATCAATCTGGCGTCGGGCTGTGTTGGGTTGGGTGGCTGCTTAGGTGGATCGTTTGGATGGATGGATGGATGGATGGTTGGTGTCTTGGCCGATTGTCGACTTACTGCTGCGACGCAACTATATAGAATTACGCTTATTACAAAACGTGGTTAGCCGCAGGGCAGAGAGCAGAGCGGCGACAGGGAAAAAGAGCTCTACATACAGCGTTCGTCTACGATTACACCGAGTAATAACCCAAAAGGCAGACACATACTATGTCCACATTTAGCAAGATATATCCCACATAGCCCAGATATACGGAAGTTGTCGCATGTTGATTCAATTCAATTCTAGATATCCCAAAATAGACGAACGTCTCGTGGTTTTAAAGAGAAATGGGATACTTTCCTGGTTTCAATTAACTGGTAATATTACTCTAAGAATATACATATGTAATTCATAGTTCCCTTAGATGGACAGACAGTTTAAAACCAAAGTGAATGGCAAGATATTTTTGAGGAAAATGTGATATCTAATCTAAAACACTAATTTTAAATTCCTCAAGATGGAAATAGGGTGTAAACTACCTAGATTTATGGACAGACTTTTCAGGAAAATATGATTTATAATATAAGAGTATTCCCTACAGATTACAGTTATCCACAAATCGAGCACAAGTCAGCGCTCGAATCAGCACAGACAACAAACAGCTTACATAATTTATGGGAGATTAAAGCAAACAGTTTTCCGCAAACCCAAGAATTCCAGACAGAGGAACCTCCTCCATTTTTAAACTACATATTTTCTGTGGGGGGTGAGAAACCGAAAGCACTAGAAATTCACTTTCGCATAAATGTCGAACGTGTAGGAATTCATTTTGTGCCTGAGAATGTTTACACGGAATAAAGCGAGGTCCTGCCATTAACCCGACGACCCCATTCCGTACAAAAGCCCCACGGATGCCAGATGCCCAGAGTCCTGTGCCGTAAATCGGAGACTGAAATGGAAATCACAAGAGCCTGCTCCATCTTCACGTGCTAGCCATCAAATGGTTTCATTCTCACACAGAGTTAAAAAAGAGTCTAAACACGCAGCTCAGTTCCTGGAATGGAATAGTTAGAACCTCCTCCTTGTTGCATGCCTCACGCCAAATGTCGAACTGAGCAATGTGGAACATTGCACTTTGTTTACTTTTTTTGTAATAGCTTGTGAAGCAGTATTGATTGCTAAACAATTTATTTTTCAAATGGTGTAATTTGAGAAATTCGTTGAATCGTTTCAAGTAATCGTTCTTTCTTTGTCAGCGCCTAAAAGTAAGCCAAGACAATTTGTTCTACAAATATAGGAAGTAAATGAATGCTAATTGAGATCGTCGAAGCATGTAGATTTATGATAAACACTTTATCAAAACTTATTAACATTTTGGACTAAGAGAAACAATTAAAATTGTATCAAAGAAAAGGTGAAATCTTAGAAAAACCATTTCAAGTGTCGCCGCCATGTGGCCATACAACGGACAAAAAAGAAAGCTAAGCTGGCTTTAAATTTTACATTTTGTAATTTTAAAATGTAGCAAAGATGTAGATGATAATGGGAACTCATAAAATAATAAAAAAAAGCTAAAAGTAAACTTTTGATGTTAAAATTAACAAACTAATTTATATTTAATTAAACATTCTACACCCCAAGCACCATTTATTTTGCTTAAAAAGTGAATATATTAACTTAAACAGAGGTTAATAAGTGCACAACTATCATGCCAACATGAATCCGATATAGAGTTAGTTAATAATGGAATTTCCAGGTCTAACGCTCGGAGCTTGCGTGATTTCAGGGCAGAGGCGGCGCTACCATGTGACTCTCCTCCAGTTGTAAGGCTCTATACATATGCTTATCAGTTTGGAGCCCCGGCAATTGTCATGTAAATATAATCTTGGGTCTCGAAATAAAAAGTAAAATCAACAATAAAAACAATATGGAGTGCATTGGCTTAGTCAATGATGCGCAGAGCGGGCTACGTTGCATAAGGAGGATGCTATTCGCTCCGGAGACAGTCGATCCCGATTCCTCAATGGACTATGCACACGCAACTTTGGCCATACTATCAGAGCCATGGAGTGCCAGCTCATATCTTATCACTCGATAGAGTCACCAGCAAAAAAACGACAAGGAAAAGAGGAAAATGAAGGCAACCCTGATTAGATTGTGGCCAAAAAAATGCAATGATACCCAGTGATTCATCAAGCGAAAGACGAACATGTGCGATGTGTAATTGCAAGGCGACAACAATTTAAATGCCAGGCATTAATTAAAGTCCCCAGACTTTCGCTTGTTCCACCCGTTTGTCCCTTCTCCACTAATTGACCTTAAAACGTGACGGTAGCAAAACGGTAGCAGCCGCCCTTCTTCAATTCCCATTATAGTTTCCCAACGACAGCGGATATCTATATCTAGCCAACCGGCAATCACTTAAGTAGCCTAACGAACACACCCACATAATGCACGCCCCCGTACACATACTATATATCGTATACTACTATATATATACATATATCTATCCGTATTCGTATCCAAGTTTGTGACAAAGCCACCAAGAAAGAGAGTGAAATTTCATTGTTTTTTTGATTTTATCGGTTTGTTTACTGCGCCAACATTACTGGGTCTCTCAAATGTGGTAACGATTTCAATTTCATTTCCATTTAATTGGTTGTTTAGTGCCAGGAAAAATGGTTGGAGATTAGGCACAGACTGATTCTGATTCAACAAACGGGGCGCACGGGCGGGAAAATGGTATTAAACTGCGCATCAAGAGCTCCGGAATACAATATCTAACTACTTAACATTCCGACCATCTGTTTCGCTTAGAAATCCCAGCTGGCGGGAAATGAGTTTACTCCGAGAATTCCCCGAGAGCAACTTGTAGGGCTTATGAGTAGTACTCATTGAGTACCTTGTGCTGGCTGTGGTAACGGCCTGACAAGGCGAAAAAAAAAGCGAAAAGCATTGCTAAACTTGGCCAACTTATTTTTGGGCATTCCCCGACACTTGCCAAAAGTATGCTTAAATTAGCTATACATATTGCATTAAATGACATTGAATTCAGTTTACTAAGTCACCGTTTCCAAGCCGATAAATCTATTTTTAGTAACATTTTATAATAACATAATAACACCGAACTATTAATTTCAATGCAAATAGATCAACAATAAGTGGAATAACTTAAGGCTAACGAAACCTACCAAAGTTCATGGGTTCTGTACTTAAATATTAGATGTATATTTTATGGAAAAACAAATTATAGTTCTTAGGATGAAATTCCAGTGTGACAAAACTAGTGCGGAATCCAAATTGATAATATTCTTTGTTTTAAAACTTATTTACACTTTAATCATGATGCCATATTTCGAAACCAGGTATTTAAATTAAAGAAACCTTTTTTAAAAAGTATATATGTATTTAATGATTTAATAATTGAACTATTTTACTTAGAATAAATAATCATTTGATGTTTAAATCGTAAACATACTCGTATGTATACTAAGTATTTAATTTTTTGCAGACCCAATATATGAATCCATATAGAAAACTTTGAACAAAATCTTGTCAAAAATCTATGAAGCAATTTAATTTATATGATTTCTTAAAAAATAAATTTTATAATAATTCCAAAAATTCTTGTGTTGAAAATATCAAAAATATAGAGAATCGAGTAACATACAAATAATTATAAAATTAATCATCTGGGCTAAGAATAATGAGGAATTGAAATTTCAGAACCTAAATTTATTTAAAAACAGTTGCTCTTAGCCTTTTCAAGTATAATTCACCTATTTTAAGGTTCTGGTATCGCGATACTCACTCCGTTGTGCAGATATCCGTTGTTCCGGTTAATGTCCATGCTACCCCTATTACCCGCGGGCATCTCTACCTCCAGTTGCAGCGCCTCAACGGCGCTGAGGTCCAATTCTGGCTGGGATTCGGTGTACGCTGGAGCGGCGCTGCGTAGCGAGAACTGCGAGGAACTGAGCGGTACTGTAACCGGAAACGGATCCGGAAACCAAAGCTGACGGCGCTGGAATATGGGCGACTCCTTGGCGCTGAGGGCGCCCAGAGAGCCGGTGCTCAGCGGCAGATGCTTGTGCTCCACGGGCAGATGATCCTCGCTGGAATTGCCGAGATCCTTGGCCAAATATTGGCAGCGCAGGCAGGCGCAACCGATAAGCTCGGTTAGATGATCGGCGGACTTGGACTTGGCTGGAGTTAGGTTCAAAGAACCGTCGCAGAGATTCCGGCGTCCGGCGGAGGTCGAGACAACACTGCTCCGGATGACGCTGGTTGCCATGCAGCGACGTGCGTGGGCGATCTGTTCTTTAACCTCTCGTCGCGGCTTTATCACACTCCGCCCCAGTCAAGGTCGTTCACACACGCGCAGTATCTTAGCTGCCTCCAACTCCTCCTCACTCTGTTTGTCCCGTTCTCGCTCTCTCACTCTCTAGTTGCCGCCGGGCAACATGTGGTCTATGCTCTAGCGTTCTCCTTCTCACACTCTCGACTAACGGTAAACAAAGCCCTGTCTGCACTTGAACTTATCAGAGACTTTGGATTTTATTTATTTATTAATTGGCTATTTTCACTGCTATTTCTGGCGCTATCGCGGCGTAGCTGCCTCTGGGTGCACTCTGTATCGGTTTGTTGAACTCGACCGTTGCACTTTTTTGGACAAATTGTGCACTCGAATCGTTTTGGAACTGGTTTTCCAATGTCCAATGCAAATGGAGCCAGCAGCCACTTCACTTACTTGTGGGGTAGCTCCTTGCTCAAGACTTAAACGGTCTTTTGTTGTGTTTCTGTTTTTATTTCCCAGCAATTTGGGCGCTAATTCTACGACCCGTAAATTAAATTCACACACGTTCGATTGGCGGACACGCAAAAATACGCAAACAACAACAATTCCAGCGGACACGGTGCACAACAATAACAACAAAAACAACTGTTAATTACTGGTATTGTCGTCGACGTCCGAACTGCAGTAATTCCAATAAGAAACTGATTCGGGTAAGTACTTCGGCTAAGCTCGGCACCCGCCGAATGAAAACGAAAGCCAGTGCTGTCAATCTTTTAGTGAGAAAAAAGCTGTTTTTGGCGGGGAAGTCTAATGAATAACTAAAAAATTTCGCAAAGTAAAAACTAAAACTATAGCATTGTGTACTTTTCAGGTACTAATCTATTTCTGTTTTCCATATAATAATATTTGTTCTTTGTTTTGTAGTTCTTAGGATAGTGCCAGATTTGTCGGGGAAAATGCTAAAGGGACAACACTGCCTCGACATATGGATGAAACTGAAAGCGAGGCAGCTTTTGTAAAAGCTTCGGGCGGTATGCCGTTAAACGGTCTGCGATTTTAGGCGGCACTAATTCAAATTAAATAAAATACACAGTTTCATATATAATCACACTGTTGCTGCTTTATAAAGCTTAAATAGGCAATTTTCATTTATTTTGTTAGCAACCATTTCGAGTAATTGTAATATTAGTTTATTTTATGCACAGTTTTATTGTTTTAATTTAAGAATAAAATATAATTGCGATATATATTAGGTTTGAATTATATTATATTATTAGAGAATATTTGTTTTCACTTACATTATAGGTTCTATGCTTTTATTATGTAAATAGCTTGTGTTCATTTTGTTAGCAACCATTTCGAGTAATTGTAATGTTACTTCAAGTTATACACATTTTTAGATTTTGACAGGAAATATAAAACATAAAGGTTTAGAAATAGATAAGATAAAATACATAGGTTTAGAAAAAATAGTTATTTTAATGCAAATTAAAGGTTATATGCATTTATAAAGTAAATAACCGCTATAAGCTCAATATTTCAGGCACAAAAGTTAAAATTACCTATTAGAATAAATACAAACAACGAAAACTTATATTTTATAAATAACCCCCAATATAAAAATCAATTTCATACTTTTTAACGACAATTTGGTATATTTTCTCAACTAAATCAGTATAATTAAGTGCTCTACATCTATCACATTTTATTTTAGGCGATACACGTGGCTTGGCATTTTGTCAGAATCGCATAGATAAATCCAGGCTGAAGTCCCAAAGGAACACAGTTACTAAACTAGCAAAAGGTACCGCTAACGATCTCCAGAATCGTTTGATAACCGACAAATTAAGTTTACAAATTAGGCTTAAGACCCCAAGAGCAGCTGCGCATGCTCAACACGTCAGCAACTGCTCCTCCGCTGACTACACACTGAGGTAACATTTATTATCTTATGGCATTAAGAGGAATCCTGATGGAAGGGATTCAGGAATTAGCATTCGTAGCCTCCGTTCGCTTCCTCTTGTCCAACAGGAAATGCGACACATTCTCGTAAACCAGGAACGTGACCATGCAGGCGGGCACCACACGCGTAAGGCTGGGCTTGAGGCCCTTGTAAAAGCCGCCGATGCTCTCGTACCTGCAATGAGAGCAAAACACAAAGGGAAGTGCGGGTTAGTGAATGTGAACCGGTGGCTACAAGCTACTTACAGTACGCGGAGGGGGCGTTGGCTGGTGTTGTTGTTTCAGATTAGCAAAGAGATTCTGCACAATTAGGAGGGAAAGAGCAAAGGAGCGGCAGGAGCACGGACTACTTACTGAAGCTGCCCTTAGCCCTTGGCCAGATTCAAAATGAAAAGACGCTGTTTGGACGCGCTGTCAGTGTTTTGTTTTTTTGCTTTAGTTTCTTTCTTTCTTTCGGACTTATAGATTTTTGTAAGTTCGCATTAGTTTCTTTCTTGATTTGATTTGATTTGTTTGGGATTTGTTCCACAGAGCTTGGCTTAGTTGGGGGTTTGGTTCACAATGCGTTCATATGCTTATTTACATAAGTGTCAAGGTTTATACTTAAAATTATAAACCATTTGCAAAATTATGAAGAATCTTTTTGCCAAAACGAAATTTGGTGTATCAACTAAACGAGTTGACTTGTGCTTCAACACTGCCAAGCCATTACAAAATAAATAATTTAACTAAACTAATAACTAAGGTGTGTGTTTCGATGAACTGTGAAGTGTTTGTGCAAGAAATGCGACTCTGAAATTACATTTCGTGAGCATTCATAATGGGCGAGGGATGTACAATAAACTAGCTATGGAATTATGCTTAGAACTAATTGAATTACAACAATAATACAGAATAAGTTCTTGTCATTTTCTGCTGCGTTTAGGTTTTGTAGCTGCACATCTTCAGAGGAGGTTGCTAGAAAGATTCGTGTATTCTACGAGCTTAGCTTAGCTTAAATTCTTTATCAGATTCTAGATTCTAGGCTCTAGACGCTATCTGTTTGTGTGCGTGGGTAATACTCCATCTAGCTGGTCAGCTTCTCCCAGATCAGCATGACCATGCAGATGTTGGGCGTGACGTGGACCAGGTAGGGCACCAGACCCTTATAGAAACCGCGCATGCGCTCGTACCTCCAAGTCTGTTTGATGCAGTCCCAGGTGCCGTTGTAGCGATGGTGATGGTCCTGCAGGCGGGCTCGCACCACTTGGTAGGGATAGGTGGCAGCCGCTGCTATCAGCTTGGAGATGGCAGCAAAGGCCAGGTACTCGGTGGTGGCCTGTGGGTGAAAGAGATGAAGAATATATCAATAAGTAAGTTTGGTATTTGGGGAAAGGTTGCCAAATGGCAGAGACGTCACCCCAGCCGGATATATTCGGATTCTGGCACAGATGCGGTCATCAATATAAGAGCGGAGAGTGAGTTTATATTTTCCCAGAATTGTTTTTGTTTATAATTCTCTGGCTACATTTGTTTTTCTTTAGAATTCTCTCAGATTTCAGTTTGATTTCATCTTTTATTATCTATTCTTCTGACCACATCTGTTCACCCACCAACTAAGTATATATCCGTTGTGTCAACGCCACGCGCAGATCATCACATGACTGCCAATATATATGTATATAGTATATACATGTGACGCTTGTGTACTCACCAGCTTCGTGTCGATGGGCAGCTTGCGGTACTCATTGTACGCGTTCTTTAACTCCTCGTAGGTCATGAACTGAATGGCGCCGTGGGAGACGCCCAGCATGCCGGGCACAAAGCCCCGGTACAGTCCACGCACTCCCTCCGCCTTGTAGATCTCGGCCAGGGCATGAACCATGCCCTTATATTCGGTAGAGCTAGCGGCATCGCACTGCAGGCAGAGTCGCGTCTTTACCACCCAAATGGGATTGGTCAGCATCAAGGTGAGGGCTCCAGACTCGGCGGCAGCTAGCATGTGCATGGTGGGACCCAGGGGCATGGTGGTATTGCCGCCCTGAATAAACGTCTTGATTGTGTTGTAACTGAAAGGAGAAATATAACTTATTTTGTGATCTTCTTCGTATAATCAGTAGAGAGTACTTACAACATAAAGTACAGGCCCCAGGAGGAACCCGATCCCCAAATATTGGGGGTGACGCCCTTGTACAGTCCACGGAAGCCCTCCTGCCGGAAAATGGTGGTAAAGGCACTGCCCAATCCCCGGTATTGCGGCACCGTCGCAGTCCGACCATCGTTGACTGCAAGTAGACACAATCGAAACGCACTCGTTAATGATGATGATAAACACAAGTCTAGACGATTGGGCAACCTTGAAGATTATGGATACTCCTACTAAAGGGCTTGGGTCGACGTCATTCTGGCTATTTTTTTTTCCTTTTTATTTTGGAATGACAATGGCATATACTAGGCAACTGTACGTTGGGGAAATCAGTTGTTGACTCGGCCCGTGGCTGAAGTTGTTTTCGCCAAAAAATCATCAGATAGATAGCGTTAATTGCCAGCGGATGCGATAAGCGGGGTAGAGTCGAAAGCGAGTTCTCTACTTGTTTACGCGTCCATTAGCAGCAGCTGCTATTTATATTAGGCTATATATTCGTATATATGTAAGGCAATCATAAGATCTCGCCTGACAACAGACGCTACAGGCCAGGCAAGAAAGGGGCTCGTCGTCTTCCATTTTTCGTCTATTTTTAGCCGACCCCCCCATTCTACAGGTGTGACCTTGAAACGGGACTTGGACTGGGACTGGACTGAACTGAGCAACTAGGCTCTCCCTGATCCGAACGGGACAGGGACTTGATGAAGCGCATTGGCTTTGGACGCGGAGTAATGAGTTTTTCGACATGCACTCGATATTGGTTGGCGCGATAAGGTCGCTTGCTCGCCGCCAAGCGGTGATTCAGCACACTTCCCGCTTGGCAACAGTGGGAACTCGTTTTTAGCCACTGTGATGGGTGCTGGATAGCTTGTGCCACATAAACCGGACAGTAGGCAGCAGTTGCCGCTGCTGAAAGTTGCCGTTAACAAAGCCAACGCAATGTACAGTCAAGTCAAGTGGTCACGT
The DNA here is from genome assembly GCA_018904695.1 of Drosophila parvula. Lineage (NCBI taxonomy): Eukaryota > Metazoa > Arthropoda > Insecta > Diptera > Drosophilidae > Drosophila > Drosophila parvula. The sequence goes on from JAEIIG010031891.1 coordinate 26,227, forward strand.
GATTGGAAAAGAGCAAGAGCAGAAAAAAGCACACGAAAAGCAAAAAGCAAAAGCAAGATAAACGGGTTTTTGTGTTTGGGCCACAAATGCGTCATCGCTAAAAAGGCCTTGCGCAAGTCAATAGAAAACAGCTGTTGCCAAATCAAGATACCAGAAGGAGATTCAAGGAGATTCACTAAGGGGAATAACCGAGCTTGGTCTTCTCTGAGCACAAATGACATTCTTAAATCTTTAAGGAGGCTGTCCAGAAGTTTTCCCCAGAAGACTCCAGAATGAAACTAAAAAAAAAAAGTGTTATCTAACGGATTCCTAACCTCCTCTTAAAATATCCATTATTCACGAAGATTTCCTCAGAAGATTCAAGAATTTTAGAATAAACAACTGCCCAGAGCTCCGGGTTTCCTAACCTTCTTCTAACCCGGAGGGAGTTTGCTTATTAGATTACAAAACTTTCGCATGGTGTGATTTTTATTCGCATAAACAACGCGTGTGGGTTGTTATTGTTTACTGATCATCATTTTTTCTGGTGAATTTACATATTCACTTTACGGCTCTGGGCTCTTTGCTTTTAGCTGAGATTCGTTCAAGCAAAAAGCCGAAGCAACAATATTTAATAAACAAGAAAACATCTCGAGCGGCGACTGTTATTATTGTTGTTTGGGTATTTTGAACTAGACTATACGGAAATATTGTTCACGTATTTTGCACATGAAGCGCAATCGAGGACAAAGATATGATTCAGATTCCGGTTCAGAGTTGCGCTATAGTTTTTAGGAAACGACGCATAAAGACAAAGGGCCTTAATCACGAGTATGTCTGCATAACATCAATAAACAAAAACTGATAGTTAATATCGATCTTTGAACGAGTCGGCCATAAAAAGTAAAGGCAGGTAAACAATCGCGAAAACTGCTGTCAGCCAATTTCCATCAGGAATTTCTAGATTAGAGACTAATTCAAGTGCTTGTGCTTCCCGAAATTGTCAACAAACTCATAAATTATTGTCTCGAATAATAAGAATAAAACTAACTAAGTTCACGTGCCCCTGGCCGCATTAATGCTTTGTTTACATATGTACATATATACATACTATGTAAAAACTGTTGAGCGCGTCACTTCTCGGATACACGCGCTAGCTTCTCAAATTTTCCATGGAAAATTTCCTTAATGCAATACGCAAACAAATTGAGAGTGTGTGCAAGTGCAACACAATAATCTGCAGCCGGACTGGCGACGATTTCCCTCCCCGATACCCCCGGCACGTGCCGGCCGGGTCTTTCGTTACTGAAGCACAGAAATAAATTGAGTTTTTTTTTCGAAAATAAAACTAGTGAAAAAAATACTAAAAAAAACTTTTTTTCTAACATTTTTTGGGCTTGGTTTATTTAAAAATAAATTATATCGAAAAACAGGCCAAGTATTGATATTGATCATTGATTCTATTACTCGTGCGAGTAGTTTACCATAAAATGGTATACAAAATTTAAATAATCAAAGAATATTTACATTTTCAATAATTTCAACGAACTTATTAGGGTAATGTTTAAGTTTAATATTAAAAAAATATACAGACAACATTTAGGATCATTTCAGAAAAAGAAATAAAACTATTTATAAGATTAATATGGATGAGGTAAGTTTCTTCTTTATATTTTGTATATTTCTTGAATAGTAAAGTTATTTATAAGAGTCAAAAAATTATTTCAAGATCATTTTGCACCCGCTGAAATATTATACTTATTTATTAAAGCAATTTTCTTATATTTTGAGTCACAAATCAAAATTCAAATCTTATTGGAACCTAATACTACCAAGTCTTCATATTATTCGAGCGCTTTTAAGTTTTTTAATAGTTAGGGAATAGTATAGATTATTTAAAAAACACACAATCCTATAAAAAGAATTCTAAATGATTTATTTACTTTTAGGATCGGGTAGATACCATTTTAAAAGTATATACATACATAGACTTTCCCCCAGTGCAGCGCGGAATGCCCCCTTAAAAATCGATGATGACTCACCTGCGAATCGGATCTTGATCAAATCCAGAGGATGCAGAATAAGCGTGGACGCCACTCCGCCGGAAACTCCGGCCACCAAATGCTCGTACTTAACGTGGGCGAAGACGTTGAATTTCTTGGGGCTGCCCGAGGCGCTGGTTTTCATTGTATTCATTGTGCGGCGGCTGTGCGATATGGGATCTTGTGCTCTCGATTCTGTATTATTGTTGCTGCTATCACTTGTTCGATGATGCGTTGCTTGGAAATTGTACTAAAACTACGTGCTATTTACACTCTTTGGCTTTTTGGCGGACTTGCTAATTGCAAATTAAAGGAAATCGCTCGCCGAATTTGTCTTGTTGCTAGGCGCACAGTTGTTGGTGTTGTAGCTGCTGCTGCTCCTCTGGTTTTTGTTGCTTTCGTCGTTTTTGCCGCTGCTGCTGCTACAGTTGAACCATTTCTGCCTTTGCTTTGTTGTTGCCCAGCACATATTTTCACTCGTTTTCTGCCAGTCGAGAGACCAGTCGGGGTTTTTTCTTTTGTTGTTTAATTTCGCGCTTTAGCTGTTTCCAGAATGCTGATGAAATTCTCACAGGCGTGTTTCTAATCGTTCTTCGATTGGGATTTATGCTTAGCCATTCGTCGTTTCTTATGTAATTCCAAATTATTGTGCCTAGCTTTTGTAGTATTTGTGCGGATTATTAGTTGCGGACGCTGACTAGCTACCAAGCGTAAATTTTTCGATTAGCGCACTGCAAGTAGTGCACGTGTGGTCGAAATGGAAATTAAGTAATAGCTGACGGACAAAATACGAACTGCTTCAAGCTCGGTGAAATAACGAAAACAAACTTGTGAGAACTTGGGCGGATTTTGAGGAAATCTTTTCGCAGTGTGACCGTACAAGTGTGGTTTCGAAATACCTAACGGAATTTCTGGAACTTGAATCCAATTATATGGTTCAAGCATTCGCTGAGAAAATAGCAAAGTTTCAATAAATTCGAATTAATTTGTTTTTTTTTCAACGTTGAAGTTGATTTGAAATAAATATTAACGTTTAAAATGATTTGTTGTACCAAAAAGTATGCAATAATTTGGGGACTAGACATTCAAAGATCAGGACACTGGCCTTGTATTTATGATAATAATTATTGATAATATAAAAAATATAAAAATATAAAAAGAGTTTTAAGAAAACAGGGCTTTTATAATGTGTCTTGACTGCACTGATTCTCCCAAGTATTCCTAGGTGCGATGACTGTTTTATGGTTGGAGTGGCTTTCCTGTCTGATTTCGCAACGAAATGTTTGATTAAACAAACTCTGCACCATCAGACAATGCAAATACTTCAGGACGCCAATCTTCAGTTTACCAGTGTCTCAATGAACTTTTCTAGAAGTGCTTCTTCACACGCAGACGCCTGGAAAACTATTCAGTTATAGAAACCAAAGATAAGGCGAGTATCTTATTACTTGTTAAAGCATTGTTTCATATTTAAATTCGACTTGACTGACATTTTAATTGGAGAAAGGGCACTTAGTAAAGATATTGCACTTTACTTTTAACAATACTTTTTAATGCATTTCAACTTTTTAAACATAGTGTACATATTTTTTGCTTTTCTAAATTGTGATGTTTTGTAACATCTAGACAACAAATAAAGTTTAATTGAAATTGGTTGCGAAGTCTATGGTATCTATGGTTTTATGAACAATGTTTCACGTTTTGAGTAGCAAATTTATTTAATTATTCATTGGATGACCGAGTTCATCGGTTACTTTGTCGTAAGCTCCGCGACGATAAGATCGCGGACAAGACACACGCCAGATGACTGATCGCAGCTCTCTCCTATCGGCAATAGATAGGGCGCCTCCTGAAGTGGCCACTTCTGCAGCTTATAAAAAGCCTGCTGGAAATTCGCGGCCTCACAGTGAACGCTGTAACGTTCGAAACTCAATCCAAAATGAGACTACTTATCCTCCTGATTGGTCTTTTGACCGCAGGCCTGGTGGCGGCAAAGTCCGCTCCAGGACGCATGGCCGTGCGCTATGACAATTTCAAGGTCTACCAGGTGACCATTGAAACCGATCTTCAGATGGAGGAGCTCCGGAAGATTCACGAGCACATCACTGTAAGTTAATATAAGAGGATATAACGGTTGAGATTTTAATGGAATTCATTTAAGGTGCACTTCCTCAACGAGCTCTCTGGCCCCGGACGTACTTACAACCTCATAGCAGGTCCTATGTTCCAGAGAGCTCTGGAAAAGACACTCAACTTCCTGGAGATTGACTATAAAGTGATCGTTGAGGATCTGCAAAAGTGAGTACAGTCTGAGTCGAACCTAAAGCAGGATTTCTTATAAGCTAGCTTCGTCGCCACAGATTGCTGGATATGTCCTCCGTCGGCGATGACTCCCACATGGAGTGGGAAACTTATCACACGTTGGACACCATCTACGATTGGGTGGATGAGGAGTGCGCTGCCCACGATTACCTGGAGTGCAAGGTGATTGGCAAGTCGCACGAGGGTCGCGACATCAAGAGCGTGAGGCTGTCGAAGCGTTCGGGGAACAAGGCCATCCTCCTCGAGGGCAACATCCATGCCATGGAGTGGATCTCCTCGGCCACTGTCACCTTCTTGCTGAACCAGCTGATCAACTCCGAGGATCCGGAGATCCAGCGCCTAAGCGAGGAGTACGACTGGATTGTGGTGCCGATGGTTAATCCGGATGGCTTCGTCTACACCCACGAAGTGGAGCGGCTTTGGCGTAAGAATCGTCGTCCCAATGGCCACACGAACACCACGGGAGCCTGCTATGGGATCGATATGAACCGGAACTTCGACTACCACTGGGGCGGTGCTGGCTGGAATATCGATGAGCCCTGCGATCACTGGTTCGGCGGGGAGGAGCCCAACACCGAGGTGGAGATCTTGTCCCTGCAGGACTTTGTCAGTTCGTTTGACGACGGCTACATCCGGTCCTATATGGCCTTCCATGCCTACGGTCAGTATGTCCTGCTGCCCTACGGACATTCGAACACGGAGTTCCCGCCGAACTACGAGCAGATGCAGCGCATCGCCGCCGCTTTCTCGGATGCGGCTGCCGATGTCTATGGTTCTACCTTCACCTACGGAGCTAGCGGTCTGCTTAACTGTGAGTACTCAATCGGGTTTTAAAGCACAGGTGCTCAACTAGTGCCTCTAAGCCAGTCAAACGGCCTTTCCCGAAGCTGCCCGAACTAAGCGCTGAACAATAAGGAAACGTCACTGATACGAGTATATTTCCTGTAGATGTCGTTTCTGGAGCTGCCAAGGACTGGGCCTACGGGGTCAAGAACATTCCATTCACCTGCACTGTGGAGCTGAGGGACAAGGGCACCTTCGGCTTCTTCCTGCCCTCCAACCAGATCACTGAAGTGGGTATCGAGGTGACCGCTGGATTAATAGCGCTGGTCAACAAGGCCCAGGAAGAGGGCATTTTCGATTAAGCTCTGTAAACAGGTGCTGTGATTAATAAATATATAAATTTATATTTATTCACTTGAACATTTAAAAATGGTTTGCAAAAAAAGCTGTTATTTTCGTTTCATTTCGAAATGTATCGATGTTATAGGTGTCATAATTTCAAACGAGTTTCACACGCCACTGATGATCTAGATTTGATGGAAAAATTGCAAACATATTAAAAATATAAACGCACTTAGCTAGTTATAGTAATTACTAAAGAAGGACAGAGCTTCAGATAAAATAGAATTTAAAATTAGATCGGCTTAAAACTGGTAATTTTTAAGATACAGATTATTAAACGTGGAACTTTATTAGAATTCCTTTAATTGCTCTACAAAATGTATTATCTAAAGCTGTTTAATTCAGTTTAAACAAGGTTTCCTTATTAAAATATTGATATTAATTTTCGAGCTTAAAGGAACCATAAGGGAAAACTTAATCTTTGTTTTTAAAAGTTAGAGTAATTTCAATAAATAAACAATTTTATTATCTGAAGCAGTTTAATGAAGCTCCATTTAATATACACTGTTTCTTCTTAATTCATTACTAAACCATGTTGCACATAAATTGTTTGTTCTCCATAAATATTAATGCTTGTCCGGCCTCTAACCAAGAAATTGAATTATAGAGCTGAAGATTGTTTTGGCCAAGCACAAAACACTCCTAAAATATTTCCCCCAGGAAGTTTCGCCATAGAGGCCGCTGCATGGGCGGTTGTCCTGCTGGAATTACTGCATCTGGTTATATAGGCAAATTATGCCACGTGGCTGCAGTATCAATAAATATTTATTTCGCCCTGCGGCTGTTGCTCTTTTGGGAGTCCGGCAATTTGCACTGCGGCGGCGGCGACGTAGGACTTTGTATCCCGTATTCCGTATTCCGGATACCGGAGAAAGGGTAAACTTTGTGGCACGCAGCAAAACTTTGGCCAAATGCAGTGGAATCCGGTAGAATGTGGGCTGGCAGGCTTGGAGCTGGGCCGTAGCCGAAGTCGAAGCGAAAGCCAAAGCCATCAACACCAACGGGGCCAACATAAAATTCCTACTACAAAGTGGTTATTTTGTTTGAAGTAATCCGCAAGAAGTCGTTAAAACTGTCGTTGGCAGTGCTCCTAGATTGATGATGGTTTCACGTGTCCGCTGCCAGGATGCGCAGCCTGCAGATCTTTACCCGCATCTGGCATATGGCGTGTGGCGTGTAGTTCTCGTAGCTGCATTTAGGGGGGAAACTGATGATGGTCTGCATCTAAGGGAATGGCGTCTCAATGGCTTTTCCTTTGCTCAACTCAACGCAACTCGCTTCAATGCTTTGACATGGAAATGCTTAAAAGTTCTGCTCTGAAGGAGATGGCTTCCTTTGACACCTGATATGAAAAGGATCCCGTAATCAAATATGCCTGGCAAATAAAATGCCAAAGGTGCCGGGCGTATCCTGTAGGAATTCGTTTCGCTTTTCCGCAGCCATTTTCAATTAACTTTGCCTGCGAGGTAAACTCGCCTCCGCTTTCCATTTCCCCCGTTGCCATTCCAAGCCCGTTCTCCAGATCCATCGACCTTTATGGCTTTTACGTCACGTGGCAAGTGGCAAAGGTTATATGGCTCATAAAATGGCCAACTCATTATGCAAATGCCGGCTATACGATACATAGCAGCTCCAAGCAAATACCATAAATCGGTAGTGTTATGTTTATATGATCCAATTCGAATAATATCTTTTCCGTTGATTAGCAATCATCCGGTGAAATAGCCCTCCCTCCTCCTGTTTTCCAAATCAGTGTTGTTCCTTCCTTCCTTGGCGTGTTCAACCCACATTATCCTAGCAATTAGTAACGCCTGGCCAAGAGGGTTTTATGCGACCCTTTTGTGGGTAAATATTGGCTGTAAATACTCTTCAGATTAGACTGAATGGCTGCTCGAAATGCAGTCGAGAGTTGTGTAATTACTCGACAAGTGCAAAAAGTCGATTTGAAGTTGCTGCTTATGTTGCTCTTTCGTGTTTAATAATAATGGAAGAATTTGATCACACACTATATAATACTTAGTACTAAGCGGTGTATGTAATAATGCTTAAGTACTTTATTGGAGCGTACTCGTGTTTATTATCGAGCTCAGAGGAAAGCAACGAACTTGATAACAATAGAAAAGGCACACAAAAAGTATTTTAAAATGAATTTTTAAAAATACAATTTGGGGTACTACAAATATTCGGATCTTGCAAATAAAAATAATAATTAGGAAAAAGTGGGGCCTGTTCTCAGATCTGTTATTTAATTGTAAACTTAAGACTTCATTATTATTTGTAAGACTTTATTACACTTTAAAAAGTACTTAACTAGTGAATGAATGTTGATAGCCTGCGTGTGTCGGCAGAGCGGCGGCAGAGAAATTCGCAGAACGGCGCCATAGAGCCATGCGGACCGCTGAGTTAGAGTGTATATTTTTTTAATTACATTTTTTTCCACTAATAGTTCTTTGTTAAGTGTTTTGAAAATCCTGTACTTATGATACATATTTCCCATCCAAATACCTCTTAATAATCCATATTGCATAATCTCCTTTATTATTTAAGAATGTTTGGAGTGGCCGTCTTTTATTTTAAAGGGAGCAGAGGAAGCAATGTGATATGACATTTCATGTTTTGTCCGAATGAAACCTTTTACCAAATTATGTGGCAAATCCTGTAATTGTTCCTGTGGCCCAATCCGAAACCCAGTACATAATCCCCCGTCCGAATGTTGTACATAATTAAACGATTGTCCCGACAAAAAGCAGAAAAATGGCGAAAAAGACAGTCAGGTAAATGGGAGTGTGAGTATGAGTGCGGGTGCGAGTATGAGTGTGTTTCAGTGGGGGAGTGCCAAACCGCAGACAAATAGCCGCTGGCCACGGGGCTGCAGCGGGGGCAGCGGCTCACTCAGTTAGCACACACACACGGAGCAAACACTAAACAAAACAAAACAAAACGAGGCGAAAGAACACAAAACGAAAGCGGGAAGAGCAAAGCGGAGGACGAGCCACACGCAAACTGAAAGTTGCTTGTCATTGAACCATGAACTGGTCACCAGCGCCATCATTCACTCACTCTCCGCAGTCACTCACTCTCCCCGTCACTCCCACCCATTTACGCTGGGGGATAAAGATTCGATGGCGGGAGCAGTGGGCGGTGGGCGGTGGGCTGCAAGCAAGCGTCACGTGTTTGTGAATTGCCCGTATTTGCTTATGCAAAAGGCCAGACCAGACGAGAGCACGGAGGGGTGACAGAGGGAAGGTCTACCAAGAGAAACAGTTTGATTTATGCACTCACCAAAAAAGCTGTAAAGCTCAAGAACATCCCTTTTGAAATCGATAAATCGTCATCAGTCAAAGCAACTCTAATCGTAGAAAATATAACTTATTTTACATTATTTAAAAGGAAAACTCATGACAATTTCTTGTCAGTGTATTTTGCGAACTGAGAGCGAGTAAACGAAATGCACTTTAAAAATTAGCATGTAGTATGTACTATACTTAAGTATTTATTCACAGAATCCATTGCCCTATTCTGGCTCTTATTTTTATCCTGGCAATATTTAATTAACGAACAAATTAGACTATAAACGTTTTTTTTGTGGCCTTCTTCATGATTAATGCCAGTTTAATGGCACTTAATTGATCTACATTGATTGATTGATTGATTGACGGCCAGCGGGCAGCAAAATAACAGGGCAAAAACCATAAACGCATATGGCCGACGCGTAATCCCTAATTAGTTTACCCAGGGCCATGGCTTATCCGCTTATCTAAATTACACTGGGTCACTGGACAACATAAAGCAAATGCACAGTGCAAACACTGAAGATCGCGGGAATTGTCGCCCTTATTATAACGGGGTTTATATAATGCACTCAACGGACTTTTGCCGGTTTGCTTTGCCCACTCCTCCGTTTGTTTGCACTGAGAGAATCGTGTGTGCACTAAAACGGGATTCAAGTCAATGCCGAAAATATTTAATACTGAATATTGCTGTTGGGCGAAAAGGAGTCTCATAAGTTCTTCCATTTACAGGAATGTCTTGTATAAATTATAATTTTAATAGAAATAATTATTTTCTACCTCTATTTCTTTAAATGCATTTACAAATTTTCCTAATTTAACTATTGGAGAAAGAGAATTAGATAATTCCCCATTCCTCTAACAGAATAACCCAATAACTATAAAGGCAGTCCAAAATAAATTAAGAAGAATTTTATTGTTTGATATGCAAGGAAAAGTATACAAGTGTATTTTAACAAAAAAATGGAGAGATTTTATAATATAACTCGATGTTTCATATTTAGAGGTAATCAATCGTAATCGAGCTCATTAAGTACATTTTTTACAAACTTTTTTGATAAATAACTTAAAATGAATTTAGCCAATCTTAACTCTGGTGTAGATAGTTGGACCAGCACTTCCTAAGATACATGAGTTCTCCCAGTCGACTACACCGGTTAATTTTCCGCCTACCCAAAAGCCCCCGCCAAAATTGTTTGCACAATTTGAACCTTGAATAATTTGGAAAGTATTGCCTACAAACTGCATCAGATAAAACTGTAACATTAACTGTCTGCTGAGTGTCAGATACCCAATTAACGACTGTGCCCTCCGGGCCCTCCTCAACATCGTCACTATTTAGTGGCGGAAAAGAGCTAATGTCTAAGTCCACACCCAAGTTCAGCACGGGGATGATGCCAAGGGTGTTGGAGTTGTCTCTCATAAATAAAACTTTCTTATTATTGGGCCAGCGATTAGTGTTACCGATGAAGGATATTTCTGAATAAACAAAATAAGAAATATTTCGAACTTAAAAAATCGATATTGAGAACATAACTGGAGTCGATTAAGGAGCCTCCACAACTCTGGCCAAGCAGGCCAAAATTGAATTGAAGTCTCACATCGAGCTCGTTTTCATCAGCCTGAGCGAAGGAAGTTGCCAGAGTTAGTAAGTGAACAGCGAATACTTTGATTTTAGTAGAAAATTAAGTATATATTTTTACACTCTTTACTCCGAAAGATCCAAGATCCAGTTATCCCCTTATTCAGTTAATCCATTGTTTATATACCTACTTGAGCATTTATCCAACCGACAAAAGAGCATATTTTGGTGAAGACTGTCGGACTACCTCTTGCACAAGGAATACCCCACGAAACGACACCCATTAAATTTCCGTTCACCATTAAAGGACCGCCAGACCCGCCGTAGCAGTCAGAGTCTTCACCTTGTGGCGCAGTGCATATAATTTGGCAAATAATAAGCAAATTTGGAAATAGTTGTTTACAATTCGCAAACGACATTACTGTAACTTCGGCACTCTGCATAGGTTGGCCAGGGATTTCGGATACCCAACCAATCATTGTGCCAACCTGTCCTTCTTCGATTTCGGTTGTGCTGAGTGGCGGAAGTGCGGAGTGCTAATAAGTCAATCAGAAATCGAAGTCACGGGGATAATAGCCAGGTCATTCGCCAAAGTGTTTGGGTTGTAGGAGGTGTGTCTTATAAACAGAAATGAGGGGACAATCCTCTTGAAGCTGTGTAAGGTGTAAGATCCACCGACCATTTTCACAAAAAGAGAACTATACAAAAATATAAAAAATTAATATTCAACAAATTTCGAATAGCGGAGGGCTCTCTTACTTGTCCGTACAAAACGAAATTGGACCTGATTACGGCGCCAGTGCAGTATTTTGGGCCATTTAAGGTCAGGAAGCTAAGACTTGCCCCACGCCGGCATCCACTCCACCAACAATCCGACTATCTAATGATTCTACTGGTAGGCTTTCACTAAAACCAGCGGAGATGGTGGCCAGAGCCAAGAGGAGAACAGTGATTACTTTCATTTCAACAACGAATGACTTTCTTCAACTCTATTTATACCAGAATACATATACATATATACAGATATCTTTGTCAAACAAAAGCGTCCTTGTTTCAAAACAATTTCTTTTATCACCCGATATATAATGGCAATTCTACGAAAGTGTTTTATTGGAGCATACTCCTGTTTGCTGTCGAGGTTTGATAACAATGGAAAAGACCCGCACAAAACGTTCCCAAAATAATGCAAAGGTTATATATAATACATATTAAAATTATTTATACATACATAAGTATTCTCTAAAATATCTTTCAGTGTATGCTGCCTGCAGTGCTCGCAGCCAAGGTCCGAATGGAAGTTGGCCCAGTATTTGCGACCCCTTTCGCATGTGGAAGTTGAAGGGGAAATAACGCTGGGCAGCTGCTGTTTTAACGGCTCCTGGAACCACGGAAGCTCCTCCTTCTTGCAGGGTTCCTTGCCAATGTCCACGGGGCGTATGAGTTATATATATTTATTTTATCTCGTGCATGTTTGAGTTTCGCATTAAAATGCGCGCCCGCTCGAGCATAAAATGTTGGCTGTTTTTATTGAAATCGACATCATTAATGCGGGAATTATGCGAGAAGCTAAAGACAATGGGGTGGGCTCCTGGCTCCTGGTCCGAATCCTACTCCAACTCCGACGCCGACCGGCGTTTAATCATCATCCACATGGGTGAGCTTTAAGTGTAACCATAAACTCTTGTTTTGAAACCGGATCTCGCAGCGCCCGACTGCCGCTGACCAACTGGCCGCTTATCGAAGGCACACTTCAAACAAATGGCACACCAACTGCCATTGTCCTGCTCCTGCTACCTCTGCTGTCCCTGCTGCTGTTGTTGGAGCTGGTGTGGCTCCTGTCGATGGCAGGCTATCGATACCGCAGACCACCGACCGACCACCGACCGTTGACCACACACGAGGTGGCTCACTCCGCCAGCTGCCTGATGTGCCGTATGTTTAATAGTTGGCCACAAGTGTGACCCGGCAATTTATGAATATGATTTTGGGGACAGGGGCAGGGGCTACATGGGCGCTGGGGTGCCTCAATTAATTGCCAGGGCCTGGTGACCACAGAAATTGATGGCAGTTTCCGAAAAGTTGCCGCCGCCAAACGGCGACAAATGTCAGTTTGCCGGCAGAAGGAATTGAATTTCCGTCGGGGCCCAATGAATTTTTGGCAACACTTTTGGTAATTGTTCGGGGGGCGGTTTGCCACGACGGGGAAGCCCCTACTAACTCTCGAACGAGGAGAGGGGCCATGCAAATGTCGACATGGCAAAAGTTCAAAATTGCAAGTGGAATTACGGCCATTGACAGGTAAACGACTTTGGCAAAGTTAACAAGGTCTGGCTTATTCCTATTTTTCTTGGCAAAGTAAAAGCAGCAAACGGAACAATGTAGAGCCAAAATTATAGCCCGATTCGAATAGTACTTCTGGAAAATTTTAACAAAAGGTTCACAAATATCCACAAGGTTGAAAAAGATTTCGTTAAGATATTATGGTTGCCCCAATACAAAACATTCTTTTCTGGCGGATATTTACCTAGTAAAGCTGCCGATTGCAGCTGCAATCTGTCAGTATGCCAAGAGGATCAGGATCAGCCCCAAAGGACAATATATCAAATTGTTTGGCAGCAGCAGCAGGATCAGCAGGAGCAGGTGCTGGGCTCCCCTTTTCGATGCCACTCGAACTCGATTGCGCAGGCCATCAAACAGATTGGAACACGCATTTGCAGCATGTTTCGTGCCACGAAAGCTGCAATTAAGTTTTGTTAATTTTAATGAAGCCACCAGCCACCGGTCACCAGCCAGCCGCATCTGCTCGGCTTAACCGAGACAGCATGAGATAGACAGAGAGAGGGGCCAACTCTTGTACGGATTCAAGCAAGTCCAAAGCAATGCTCCAGGGAGCAGCTGCTCGTGGAGTTAGGGGTTGGCTTCGAGCAAGGCAAGGGTCCCGGACATGCGATCTGCCCGTCTTGGGACCGCTTTTTCATCCATTTTAATTAAATACCCGTTGAACACGGCGACTCTGGGCGTTCGCGATAGGAATCGAAGGGATCGGCGCAACCTGAAACTCTAGCGCAAAAAACTACAAGTTGGAAAGCAGATGAAAATATTTAGATGGCAGATGGTATCACATTAAAAGGGGTTATTATCAGTTCGAATCGTTTAAAGCTGTCTAATCAGTTAAAGGTCTTCGAAAAAAACAACACAACCAATGTAAAAAAGTTTACTTTAAGATATTTTAAAAACAAAGGACGGATTAACTGTAACTCATATTAATAATATTGATAAATAAGTGACAAAAGATAATACAAATCGCATTAGGTAAACAATACTACATAACATGTAATTAAAGCTTTATTACTTTACAACATTATTACAACTTATAATTGAACTATTTAACTTAAATGTAATTAGCCCTTTTATGCTAACATGTTATAAGAAATTCAAATGTAAGCAAATTGATACTTAAATCTTTAGAAACTAGTGGCCATCTTAGTGAAGCTGGAAAAAAATCGATGGTTAAGATCCATACATCGATGCTTAGCTATAAAAATGTCGAGAGCCTTGATCAATTTCCAGCCCTACTTCTCATCTTATATTATTCTCTGTTATTATTCTCTATCTTAGAAGCTTTTACTCTGATTAACTTGAAAAATAAAGCATGCTTTTATAAAAAGTTTGTAACTTTTTGTTGAGATCATCTGAATTCCGTGAGAGCGAGTTAGATATAATGGTGCAAATTTAATTTCTTATAAATCACAGGTTTATCATAAAATTGAACTGAAATTTGAGGAAAACGACCGAATAATTACTCATCATATAACAGGAATTCAAGGATATCGGCCAGTGCAACTGGTTTAATATTCCTCTTGGCTGCCCACTAATAATAAGTATTAGCTTATCTATGCAGAAACTGCCCCCAAAACAGGATCTACAATCTACATGCCCGCTTACTTTCACATTTTCCTCTTCCAACTCCCCAAAATATTTTCATTTTCTTTTCAAATTAATTCTATTACCCAGTCATCGTCAAATCGGAAATTGAATAACAAGCTCTTTAAACTTGATGAGAATAACTTGCACATTATATTGATTTTATTTCGTTACAATCTTTATGGACTTCGCGAGGAGCAGCATTTTCTTGTGAAAAATACACAGCAGCAACTAGAATATATATATGTTTATATGTATTGAGGGGGGAAAATGGGTGCGGAGGGGAAAGCCAAACAAGAAATTGACTGTACTCAAAGCTAGACCAGCAAAGTTTACACTGTGTGTGTGTTTGTGTGCGAAGGGCCCTGCCCTGACCGCCTTTGGAAAAACATGACAAGTCAAGTCCTTTTGGCACCCCAATAAAATTCTCGCTTGGCCGTTTTTTTGCTTAACGAAGTGGAACTTTTTGCGTGTGGCGGTCGGCCGGCAATAAAAAAGGAAAATGAAGTGCGACACAGCCAACAACAAAAAGTGAAATATAATAAGCGGGAAATGAGACTGAATGCTTTAAGCTGCGGACCAGGCCAAAAGAGGCATTAACCGAACCGCGGAATCGGGATGGCCGATTAATTGAGCCAATTCCCGCGCAGCCAACGGCTAAATAGCGATTTACACTGTCCACCAGTCCAACCATAATCCAGTCGTTTGTCTCAAATCCTTTTTTCTGCACCCAACTGCGACCGAGCGCCTCAGTGTCCTGGCTGTCAGCGTTTAAATTGCGGTTGCCAAAACAAATGAGTGGGCGGCGTGGGGCTGTGCAGCCAAAATGGTCTGCGGCACAGTCGATTCATTTGGGATGCAACATTTTAAATGATTCCATGACTGGCCACCGCATGCAATTTGCCGCCTGCTGGCACAAGGATGTCGGGGGAGGCGTCAGGTGTGTGTGTGTCTGAGTGCGGCGAATCCTGCAAATGAACAACAGAGACTGCCGTTCAGTGTCCGCACTTTTCACATGGCGTCCTGTTCATATTTCATTCGCAATGACGCTGACAGGACAATGCGGTCCTGCATGTGTCCTGCCTGTCGCCTTGCCTCTCTGGCCATCGCCAGGATCCTTGTTGCTTCGGCCAGCAGCCACTGCAAGCACGGGTCCGACATCAGAGATGGCAGAGTATAATCTGAAATGGGTTAAAAGCAGTGTGTAAAATGTTCCAGGTACAATAATAATATATATTAGGATTTTTACAACCTTTTATAAGTCACCTTTTTAATTTAAGATGTAAAAATGTTTATCATAATTTTGGAAAGTACTGCAAGGGTTTTGAAAACACTCCCGATAGAGAAATACATTCCCTGGGGTGTTCTAGAATCACAAGAGTTTTGAAAATCCTTAAAAAGGTGTCCTAAAGAATATATTTTTACACCTTTTGAAAGATTTTAAAAGCTGTACAGATTTCTGGAGCACCCTTGATAGATAAATTAAAAACAACGTGTACCTCAGTTGTGTAATTAATTCGTATATTTTCCTCATCACTGTTTGGCTTACAACGTCCAATGTGCCAGCTTGCATACACTGATTCCAGCTGATGAAGTTGGCGTTGCAAGTGCGGTTACCCGCCCCCCTTACCCTACGCACACCTGACCCCCGTTGCCGTCGCCACTTTACGCATAAATCAAAAGTTCAGTGTCAACAAAAAAGTGATTTCTGTGTCAATTCTCCATACGCCCCTTTGTTTTTTGCACGCAATATTTTCCTTACAATTTTTCATAATTAAAAATAAATAAAAATCAAGCCACTTGACAGTGGGCCCCCGATGGATGGACGGATGGATGGATGGATGGATGAATGGCTGGATGTATGGCTGCCTGCCTGGATTTATGGCTGGATATGTGGACCTGGGCTGGGCTGGGCCCTTAAGCCATTGAAATAAATACAGGAAATATGCAGAAACGAAATGAATGCCAACCCAAGAAGCAGAAAGGAAGCCAAAGGGGGACAAAAAGGACGAAACGGTGGCCCGAGCATATGTTTTATTTGCAAACGGAAACAAGATGCTCAGATGCGGCGACCTGGCAGCTGTCTGCCGTCTACTGTCGGCAATCCACAGTCGGAATTGAGTCGAGTCGCGTTGAGAGTCGTTATCCTCGGCCGCATTTCTTTTTAGCAAAATCGAACGGATGTGGAGGGTAGGAAACCTCAGACAAACACACACGCATTTCGCATTTCGCTCTGATCCTGGCATTTGTTTCCGTTCCTCCTCTACCGGTAACTGGCAGCAGGTAATATGTATAACGATTTCCGGCTTATGATTTGACTTTCAATTGATGCCTGGCCGGGCTCTGGGTTATCTGGTTACCATGCGGTCCCGGCTATACCCACGGCAAACAGCACAGGGCCCGGCGTCTCTCCTCATTATCCTGCCAGCTTAGTGGCTCTCGAATGATTGTAATGATACCGCCCCAGATCCCGGAGTCTGCCATTCCGGGGGTAATAAGAAAAGTTTAACTTTATGATTTCTTGCTTAGCGGAACACAACGAGGCGTATACTCGATGTGGGTCCTGCCCCGGCTGTGAGGAGAGGTGAAATGTGTTCTGCTCTGGGTGTGGGCGGCACAATAAAAGCGTAAAGTGACAACAAAGCGGCAAACAACAAAATAAATAAATCACAAACAAAAAGCAGAACCAGCAGCAGAGCTCCAAAATAGCACACCAAGGCAGAAAAACAACAAGGGCAAAAACATCAAAAACAGGTGAAAAAAATAAAGGTATGCTTGACAGTTGTAAAATATAGATGGCAATATAAATAATATTAACTATGCCCAATAATTTACAGGCTGCTAATAGAGGTTTTTGTAATATTTTCACTCCCTTAAAACATATATTTATAGACATATCAGCATTATTTGGGGAAATATAAATATAATAAATATAAAATTTGAACTCCTCTCATTTATCGCGCACAGCTTACTCCTTTCTATTTCTCTCAGTGCACGACAGTCAGCCGAAAACAAGCTGGAAAAGAAGGCTCGCAAAAAGTACAAAAACGAAACAAAGCAGAGCAAAACTTTTCTTTCGTCCTTAGCTGCTTTTTGTTCTTTGGCACGCAATTCATATTTCCTTGTCCCAAAGAAAATGTTTCATATGCCCACAAGGGGTATCTGCGGAGAAGAGGGCAGGATCTGGAGCTGGATTCCAAGGAGGATGGCTAAGTGGGGCGACGACCAGTTGACACAATGCAGCAACAAGGTGGGCTGGGCAAACAACAACGGAAACTTTTGTCATCCTTAGGCCAGCTACGGCTCCGGCTCCGGCTCCAGGTCTTGCTTCTCCTTCTGCTCCGGGTCTTTATGTCTACTTCAGGTCCTGGTACGGCTACTGCTACTGCTCCCGCTCTAGCCCCTTCCCAAGCTCCATTCCCTTCCAAGCTACAGCCCCTTCCCAAGATCCCGCTCCTTTTCCTTTAGTCGTCGGCGACTTTTATTGTTCGAGGAGCGGTAAATGCTCCATCATTTTGCGCTCCATGTTTTTTCGGTGTCGCTGCACGCTGAATTATTTGCGCCGTGCCATTGTTAATTTATAATGACGCTTCCCCTGAAAAAAAAGGTTCTTAATACGTGCATGACCTGCCTGCCTGCCTGCCGGTCATTAGACGGGGCATTCCTGCAGCGACAGCAAATCACCTCAAGGAATGGAGCAATCGTCCTGAGGAGTGAAACCGACAAACGAAAGTTTGCATAAATTCCCTCGAGGAATTTACGAGCTGTAAGCTAGCAAAGTTTTAGCCTTCTTCTGGCTTTTCTTTTTGTATTCTTTACGTTACTTCATGCTTTCTGCTCGCTTCGTTTTTTTGTTAACTTTTCTTTCTTATGCGTAATTTACGATACAATAAATTTTGTCAAACATCTTTTCGGCTTTTGGGAGCTCGCCCGGTGTTTGTATTTGTGTTTGTGTTTGTGTTTCTGTTTGCCTTGATAAGCCATTAGTCAAAATGACAAACGCTTAGGTTGATTCAAATTGAAAAGATTTACGTGGCCGAAACAAAGCCAAATGCAGGCAGGCTCGAGTGCAAAGGAGTGAAATTCCCGATAAGGCCCCCACAAAATAAGGGGCTCTTGAGTACCACATACAGACATATATATGTACATAGCTATTGTACATGTGCACACGCAGCCACAACCTCCGTTTGTATTTTTCGGGGAAAACCCCAGTTCAATGAAAGGGGAGAGCCACGCTTACGGTTACCCTTGAAAAACGCCCAAAATAGACCGCATAAGCAAACAATTTTATTGAACTTTAAGGGAAAAGTTTAAGGCAGAAACAAGTACAGGGGGGCGTAGTAGGGCCAGTACTTGTAAAAGAGAAATAAAACAAAAACCTGAAATCGATATATATACATATATTCTAAATATAGATGTAGAGATCAAGGCGTAGCTGCCTGGGGTCAACTTAGAAACATGCATTTTTGGGTTTACTTTACCTTAAATATGTAAAAAAGCAAGGATTGTAGAAAATTTTAACTCGAGAGAGAAATACACGTTATATATTTTCTATCCACTGGTATTAATTATTCAACAAAAATGTTCTCTAATATTCAAATAATCTACAATGCTCCAGAAATGACTTAGGTTTTTAAAACCATTCTAAGTATGCAATAATAATTAATTACTGTTTTAAAATCACCTTTATGAATGCCTAAAAGTGTGAAATGATATTTTTGAGATACGATATTCAATATAAATTTCTATTATTCTATTATTATTAACTTAGATTTGCTTATTTCTGATGATTTATGATTTATTACAAAACATAAAACATATAACATATTATGATGTGTTCCGTAATAAAGAATCTTTTTATTAATATTACTTGAAACTTTCAAGTTTATCTAAGATTATTTAAAGAAATATTAGGAATATTTTATTAATGTTGTTTAATCTCATTTAGTCTCGGTTAGTCGATTTAATCAATTACTTTTTTGGTTTCCAGATTAAAAGAAACTAATATAATAATGCTCAACTAGCTAAACCTTATACGTTTTTCATTCCGAAAGACCCAGTTTTTGGTAAAGATATATGTTATATTTCGGAGGAATTATAACTGGCAAAGCTTCATATCAATTGGGTCCGGTTACCGGCAACTGCCAGAATCTTTAAGCCTGGCCGTTAAAAATGCAAAATCCGCTTTGTACGTGCACACATAGACATGGATTTTTTAAAGACCAACTCGGTTCGAAGGGCGAAAGAAGTTAACTGAAATGTTTCGCATTCAATGTTTGGACCCTGACATTTTGGCCGGTTTGGTTGGCTCGTCTTACTGCTGTTGGGATTTTTGTTGGCCTGCAGTTTTGGGCTAGTCATGCGCTATTTTTTGTGTCCATCTGCTGGCTCTGAATTCCGCTTTTTATTGTGCCGTGGGATGNGGGGGGGGGGCCTTCGGAATGGGAATCTGGAGGGCATGGGGCATTGGGCTTGGGGTTTCATATCCTGCACTGGGGCAATTAAGTTCGTAATCTGAGTGACATCTGTGCATTGGGCGCAGAATCGGGAGCAGGAGGACTTTTTGTGCTTCCTTTTTTTGCCCTTTGCTCTTTGTTTTTTTCAATATTTCGTCGAAAATTGCTGGAATTGAGAGCCGGGCGGGGCGAGGCATTGTTTACAGCTTGTTATTAACTCTTTCGCAATGTTTTTCGCTGTTTTTTGCTCGTGTTTCACTCCCAGTTGGCCGCGATTTAAATGCCCAGAGCTGTAAAACTGCTAAAAGCTTAAATGCCCCGAACAGAGGCGCCCCAACAAGCGTTCTTTCCTGGAATTTGCCCCTCGAGTGATTGTCATTGTCCTCAATTAAACTCCGTTTGAAAGTAATAAATGGACGGTGGAAAACTTTAACGTCTGTGGGAAACTCGACGGGGTTGTAAAGTGGCCGGATGGAAAGGTTCTCACATGTACATTATTTAAAGAGCTTTAAGTAAATAAAATAAATAAATAATAAATTGATTCAACTATTTTTGAATGACTTTTTAGTTATTACAAAGTGATTGTAGCTTCCGCTTGGTTTTTAAGGGCTTATAAAAAAGTGTAACATATTTAAATGGGTAAAATAAATAAACCACAAGCTTAAATAATAACTTTTGTTAACTACTCCTGCCTGAATGTAATTGTTAACAAAGCAAAGGCTTACGGCTTTGAAAAAATGTAACAAATCTGAAATCAATAATAATATTAAAAAGAATTTAATGTTGTTTCCGTATTAATTGATTAAAGAAATAATGTTTGGAAAAGATATTAATTTGTTTTTACTAGATTTATTCTTGTTCTTCTCCGATTTCAATCAAAATGTATGCCTTCACAAACTATGTTAACCTTCTTTTCCAATTCCTTTTTTTAGGAAAAATGTTTTCAAATTGAAATATATTATAGATCAATCAACAATTTAAATTACCTTCATTTACCTTCCGAATGTTTTCTTTTATAAAATTCAATAAGCAACAATCTATTTTTGATTAAATTAAATATTACGTAGTTTGTCCCTCTTATGTTTAAGTACCCTTCAGCCTCAGACAGTTCGTCGCCTTCGCAAATTCCTGATAACCTTCCGGACATCGCCTGTCAACTGGTAACAAAAACAGGGCTTACTGCGCTCAGTGGGCCGTCTGTCAATTTCCAGTTAACGCTGTTCATCACTCGCAAATCTGACACGCTCCTGCATTCGATATTAGTGTCCGTCGCAAAGGAGGATGAATGCCCCGAGGGAGTCGGAGTCACCGACAGCTGCATGTCCTGGCACCTTCGATGCACTACGCCTGCCTTTTGTCATTATTTGCCTGGCCAAAGGACGAGCAGGCGGAGTAGAAAGTGCAGAACGAGAGCAAGAAGAACAGAGGGACGCAGGATAATGGTGAGGAGCGGAAGCAGCAGCAGCAGCTCTGGTGCCTAGAAACTAGGAACAAGAGGCGGTGCAACTGTTGCAAGGTCCTGTCGGCCTGTCCATTAATGGTCCTGCTACCACTCCCCGGCCCCGGCCAAGTGGCTGAAAACCCGAAATCCCAAAAGCCGAAAACCGAAAACTGAAATCTGCTGATCGGTGCTGGGACGCTGCAGCGGGGTACACGCAGGAATAGTAGCGAGTGACAGCTGCGAAGTCGCAAAACACACTCTAGGATGTGTTATGCTTTGTTCCTGGATGCTCCATGCTCCCCGCTTTGCCTGGTGTCCTGTAGATGTATCTGTATCTGCATGTGCATCTGTGTCTGCAGCTGTCGCTGCTGGTTCGCTGCTTCTCCACTTCATCTTTTCCTGTTTTTTTTCTGCTTGGATTAGAAGGGTATATGGGGATATTCTGGATATTTCCTTGGAGTTTGTTTATATTGTTTTTGGCAACTATTATATATCCTTGAATATAAATAACAAGTTAAATAAATTGTACAAGACAATAATAATTACAATGATGATAGAAAAATAAATCTCACAGAAAGTAGAAGTAGGAGTTTGTAGAGTTGTCCTTGAAATTCTGAACCAATTAGGCAATTTCAATGAGATATAGAGTTGATACTCTTTGAAAAATATATCTATAAAATTCATTTAAAAACTTCCTTAAAAGAAAGCAGGGTATCTTATAGTCTAGATGCATTCTTCGTTTCCTAGTTCTGCTTTTGTTTCTCGTATGTTGGTCAATGGCAGCATTAGCCCTCATTCTGGTTGATGGCTCCTAGTGATTGTTTTTATGGTCTGTCAATGCGTTGGCCTGGTCTCCTCTGCCACCTCCTCCTCCTCGTCACTCACTTTCTCTGTCCGTCCGCGAAGAGTGTGCAAAAGCAAAGCCGAGGAGACCACAGACTGCGATGCGTTGGTGTTGCCAAGAAAAGCAACCAAAGTGGATGTTTAAAACGAAGGCAGCCGTGCAGCAACAGCCTTGAGTGATAGCGGAGTATCTGTGTTTGTTCCATGTGCCAGTGTGTGTGTGTGACCAGCGGAGCATGCAGGCAACATGCCACGCCAATCCAAGCCGGTGGCTACAAGTCCCGAAGTTGATGAAACAACACGTAGCGAAGCCTTGGCGAGGCGCACAACAGCCACATCAGCAGGCGCACACAACAGCAACTCCGTCGGGCCAGACTGCAACAGTAGAGAGAATTAAGAACGGCAGCACAGGAATGTCACGAATATTGAATACCTGAAGATGTATGTAGATATATTGAGAAGAAGCTATTTATCGGTAAAGTTCAAAGTACTGCAATCTAATTATCGATTGTAATAAAGATATATGGAAAATATATCGTACATTTGATTTAATATAAAACTACAAAGTGTCTACCTACAAACTTACAAATAAAATTGACAAAATTCCAGTTATTGAAATATATTTATCAAATACAATCTAAGGATATATCGAAAACATATCGTAAATTGAATTTTAAATTAAATTACAAAGCACTATATAAAATGTAAAAAATTGTAACTATTTGACTTCTAAATATTGTCTAAATATAAACAAATATACTACTATATAACTAT
>JAEIIG010031895.1:0-22968 GCA_018904695.1 Drosophila parvula
CAGCACGAATGCATTCCGCAGGCCGTCTTGGGCATGGACATCCTCTGTCAGGCCAAGTCCGGCATGGGAAAGACGGCTGTCTTCGTACTAGCCACACTCCAGCAGCTAGAGCCGTCGGACAACAACACCTGCCATGTCCTGGTCATGTGCCACACCCGCGAGCTGGCCTTCCAGATCAGCAAGGAGTATGAGCGCTTCTCCAAGTACATGCCAACAGTCAAGGTAAGTCTCAACTGGAACCTGTCTCTCTGATAAATATGTTAAATATGGAATATCTTTTATTTTTTGCAGGTTGCCGTGTTCTTTGGTGGACTTGCCATTCAAAAGGACGAGGAGACTCTGAAGAGCGGCACTCCGCACATTGTCGTGGGAACCCCCGGCCGTATTTTAGCCCTGATTCGCAACAAAAAACTCAATTTGAAGCACTTGAAGCACTTTGTTCTGGACGAGTGCGACAAGATGTTGGAGCAGCTGGGTAGGTTTCCCCACTTACCTTGAAACCCATTGAAAACTGGGTCTAATTTTAAAGCATATTTCCAGATATGCGTCGTGACGTTCAAGAGATTTTCCGTAGCACACCGCACGGAAAGCAAGTGATGATGTTCTCTGCCACATTGAGCAAGGACATTCGTCCCGTTTGCAAAAAGTTCATGCAAGATGTAAATATCAACGTGTTTATAACCAAAATGCTCGTACTTCTCCACCTCGCATCCACCGCTATCACGACAATTAGTCATTATTTTGTTAACGTCACCATCCAATGTCGATTTATCGACCTGAATTTCCATGTTATAAGCCAACCACCATCTTGCCGATGGTTAAACGTGTGATCCCCGCAAACGTCCCAGAGCTCTGCGAGAGCTTAAACCGAAACGAAAACGTGTTAGTTGATGACAGCCAGACACCATTTTCTAAATGGTTAAACGCGTAAAACACAAACCGTAGCGAAAGCATAAACTGTTCCTAACCGCTGAGCCAATCAATTGAAATCGAAATGATTTAACAAACCGCCAAAATCGAAGAATAAATCAACGAAAAGCAGGAAAACGACCTCCGTCAACTTTGCTGAGGCAAAGCGAATCCTAACCGAATGCGATGCGAATGCCGCTCATCTGTATCCGCACCCTTGTCAGCTTGTCAGAGCGTTTGTCGATCCTCGATCCTCGAGAGCTGAGTTCAGAGACAGTCTAGTTGATGATGAGATGTGGTGGTAGCGTGGCCGTATGTAGAAAATTCTAAGCATATTGTTGTATGTTCCGAGGCGAGCCTAGTTCTTAGTTCGATTCCTGTTTTCCCCCCTTCTAACTGTTCCCTTTCAAATGCGACAATCCCCCTTCTATTTCCGATATCTAGCCCATGGAGGTGTACGTGGACGATGAGGCCAAGCTGACGCTGCACGGACTGCAGCAGCACTATGTCAATCTGAAGGAGAACGAGAAGAACAAGAAGCTCTTCGAACTGCTCGACGTGCTCGAGTTCAATCAGGTAAATATCCACGAAATCCAAGGCTTTCATGGCCCCCCTACTGTATTATTATCCAACCTCAGGTGGTAATCTTCGTCAAGTCTGTGCAGCGGTGCACGGCTCTGGCCCAGCTGTTAACGGAGCAGAACTTCCCCGCCATTGGCATCCACCGCGGCATGAATCAGGAGGAGCGTTTGAACCGGTACCAGCAGTTCAAGGACTTCCAGAAGCGCATTCTGGTGGCCACCAACCTATTTGGCCGCGGCATGGACATTGAGCGCGTGAACATTGTGTTCAACTACGACATGCCCGAGGATTCGGACACCTACTTGCATCGCGTGGCCCGTGCTGGCCGTTTTGGTACCAAGGGACTGGCCATCACCTTTGTTTCGGACGAGAACGATGCCAAGATACTCAACGAAGTACAGGATCGATTCGATGTTAACATTAGCGAGCTGCCGGCTGAGATTGATCTGTCCACATACAGTAAGTTTTGCGGAGCGCGTATTTCTCCAATAAGGTCTAATTTTGTTTATTTTCAGTTGAGGGACGCTAGAAGTCGAAGGTGCATGGTCAGAGCCAGACAAGAATGCACTTCGAATACATAGATAAAAACCAGAAATCTTTTATAAACAACCCAACTTTCTTACTAAATAAAAACAAAACATTCAGACATTGTGTTGACAAAAGTCGATGACTATACATGTTATTAATTTGGGATTGGACCAAAACCAGAGTAATGTAGTAGAATTTACTTTTTATTTATGGAAAAGCTAAAATATTTCAGACTTTACATACACTAATACCTCTTAGACTTACATCGTGTATAGTTTTTATATAAAAAGCTACGCAATAAATCCTTTAAAAAACCAAGAAACTCTTTGGGTTCTCGAAGTTTTCCTGTTGATTTGGTAATCCGGAACCGCCTTGATAGTTTAGTGTGTCCGTTTCAGGACATGCGCAATAGCTCGGCGCTTCCGGCAGCTGCATTGTGGCGGATGGAGGAGTTGGGGCTCGCGTAGGGGTTGTCTCGATAAGGTGGAAGGAAGGGGAAAAACAGGAGGCGAAAAACAATGTGAGAAAAATGCACGCGTGCGAAAATGCTGCTAAAAAAATACGTGAAAACGCGACGTAAGGTCAAGATCCTGCTTCTGTTTGCCATCATTGGGCTGCTGGTCATCACCATCATTGTTTTGGGCTCCACTGGACGCAATGCGGCCATCGAATTGCTGCTGGACGAGCGATTCATTGCCCGTGCTTACAGGCCCGGCGGGGGGGATCAGTCGTCGCCGGAGAAGCCAGCAGTGGCGGCGGCGGCCGCCGTATCCCTACTCCAGCCGCAACGAGACCGCGGCGGAGTGATTGTGCCCGAGAAGTATGATGAGCAGAAGATCAAGGCGCGCATCATCCAGAGCAAGATGGATCTGATGAAGCAGCAGCAGCAGCGGGACCACGAGGCTGAACAATCGGTAATAAAACAATAAAATCATAAATAATTTTGTCCGTTTTTTCAGTGTTTTATCTCTCTCTCTCTTAGTCAAGGACCACTCTGGATGTGGTGACCTCGGCTGTGCACATTTTCTACACCGCCCCCGTGCCCTGGTACAAGTCGAAGAAGCCACCTCCGCCACCGGCGGAGCACCCGAACGATATGCCACTCACCACGCCGCGACCAGTGAAAATCCTCAATACGGCTTTCTATCCAGCGCTCGGTTTGTATAAGCCCAGTAACTCTCTGCTCTCGCAGCACTTTGAGAACATCCGGACCTGTGGCGTGGGAGTCCTCATCCTGAGCTTTGTGGGCGGAAAGGCAACGGAAGCGGAGCTAATACATCAGATACTGGAACTGGCGCCGCAGCACAATCTTAGTGTGACCTTCGAGTTGAGTGCGGCGGGCAATCAGAGCGTGGAGTATATGCGCCAGCAGCTGCAGGAGATAGCCACGTATGCCAGTCTTCCCGGCTTCTACAGGGTGTGGAGTCAGTCGAGAGGTGTCTCCCTGCCGGTACTCTACGTGAGCAATGCCTATAAATTGAGTGATAGCTTGGGCAGGCTGCTGTGCCGAACGCCATCGCTGGTGGAACCGGACGGATTGCGAAGGGTTCTGGATGCCTTCTTCATAGGACACATCAGGTAGGACATCAAGATGGCTTCATGTTAAGTTATTTATTTACTATTATTTATGTGTTGTCTTCGTAATTAGACTCAAAAGTCATGCGGATGTCCTGCGACGGTTGTGTTTCGATGGCTTCTACAGTAAACTGCCCAGCAATGGCGCTGTCTTTGCCAGCACCTGGAAGAACTGGTCATATCTGAAGTCGTTTGCTTTATCCTATAAGATGCTATTCGTGCCCACCGTGGGTCCAGGATTTGCGGAGAGAAACAAGTTTCCGCGACATGGCGATATACAGAGGCATCGCAGTAATGGAAGGGTGAGTAGGAGGATCTCTATGACACTTTCAGGCTGTTATGGACTTCTCCATATTCTTAGTACTATGGCGTAGCTTGGCGGACCGCCATCCTCAACCATGTGGGCTTCATAAACATTGCCAGTTACAACAACTGGCCCGATGGCAGCCAAATCGAGGAGGTTATGCCCCGTGCCGGATTCCTGGACTATAATCCGGGCTCCCGAACCAAATATCTCGATCTGACGGCGCATTGGGTGGGCAATTTTCTGAAGACGCGGCAGGAGGCGGCGGCAGCAGCTGCACCGGCATCGCCCCAGAACTGCTACGAGTTGCTGAACGGGACAATTTGCTAGGCGGTAGGCTGTAGGCTGTCGGCGCAGGAACTTCCAAAATCGGATGAGATAATCCTAGTTACTTTAGACAAGCAATAGCAACAATTGCAGGCCACACCAATTACTTTCTACAGTTAACGAGAGTCTTCTGCTACACATATATATACACTACCTATATATATGCTCATATATATATATAGAAAAAACATATATATATCGTTTTTTGATAGTGATATTTTATAAAAATTCCGAATAATTCGAAAAATCAAGGGAATGATTTAGATAATCATCATAGCGTCGGGAAGGTTAAGTTAAAGGTGGTGGAAAACATTAACAAACACTTCCATATCCTGCGAAAGCCACCCCCGACGAAATCTAAAATCAAAACGCAAAGAAAGCAATTAAAAATTTAAATCAATTAAATGAGTAATTCTAGAACCAGACGTACTTTTTTTATTAAATCTATTATACTAGCTTTCAATTATTGTAGTACATATAGAGGAGAACAATATATCATAACTTAATGCCATGCCATATTATGTAGACACCAAAGGAAATTATCGTATGTTATAACGGATATAAACTAAACTTAAACACTTGTTGAACGATTGGTACTTGAACAAATTTTAACTTTATTACCAGTACATGAATAATATATGAATATTTATCTAAGCTTTAATAGTTTAGTGCCAAAAATCCCAGTTGTTTTATTACTTGAAAAGTATTCTTTTTCAAATGAATACAGTTAAAAAAAAAGAATTTTAAAGAAATATTTGAATTCTGTAAGCTAACTAACTTATCCAACACTGCTGGGCCTGACAGTTTTTGACAGAATTAAAAATCTGTCAGTCTGAGTCTTGGACATCCCTGTTAAACTTTGACAAAATCGTAAAAAAGAAAATCTCTCAGAAAGTGAACTGCGCAAGATATACATGAAAAACTTATATAAGTGAAAAACTTAAAAAAGAAAAAATAAATTGCCGAACATGTCACAAACCCCGAAGAGAGCCCCAGCCAAGGGCAAGGCCCGCGCCCAATCGGCCGTTAAGGGATGCTGCTGCAAGCGATCGCAATGCATCAAGAACTACTGCGACTGCTATCAGTCCATGATGGTTTGCACACAGTTCTGTCGCTGCATCGGTGAGTTACCATCCATACCCATTTCAATCAGAATTACAGCCTAATGACATATTGGATCAGGCTGCCGTAATACCGAGGAGCGTATGGTCGTGGAGCCACGTACACCGGCCAGGAAGTCCAGTGCTGTGAAACGCGATCGTGCGGCTGCCATGACTGCCAAGGTGGCCGCAGCTGCTGCCAAGGAGGGTATCACTATCCCAGTGCTTCCGGGTCCCAGCTGTTCCACACCCAATATCCACGTGCCGGTCAACCAACCGTTGACCGCTTCTCCGATCAAATTCATTCGAATGACTCCGGAGGAATACAATGTCGTCTTCAAACAGGTACCACCAAAGCAATTGATTCCGATAGCCAATGCAACCGTTGCGGCTCCTCTGGCTACTTCCCAACCTTTCAGGGATGTGCAGGTTCCTGAACTGAAGCCAAAGCCGAAGGAGCCGCAGGATCCCCAAACCCACAAAATCCACAATCTCTTTGACCAGAAAGTCAAGGAAGCAATTCTGGAATGCATTCTCATCCAGGCCAAAGATGCCGAGCAGCTGGGATTAAACCACATCCAGACGGGCCGGATTGTCATCGCTGAATTTAAGACTTGCTACGAGATGGTCTTAAAAAAAATGCTAGACTTGTAATACAAAGATCAACTTACAACTAACTTACAATTAATACTATTCGATTTCTAGATCTATTTACAAAGCTCCAACATACGAACGCTACCAATCTGGCGGTTGAAAGATCAGCTCCGTAACGATCATATCGCAGCTGGTTGTCCTTTGACGTATACGCGAGTCCGCTGCTGGTGCGGACTTGTGACGCTCTAATGGCATCTCATTATCACTGTCACTCTCCTCTTGACCTTCAGCTTCCTCTTCCTCTTCGTCCTCGTCGTCGTCTAAGCGTCGTCGATTCCTTCTGCTATCCTTTGGCGCCTTTGCGTTTCGGTACTTTTGCCAAAAATGTGCCGGCTGAGCAAAGTCAATGTAATGCGGAAATCTTAAGGCCAGAGCGCGGCAGAACTTGTCAAAAGACTGGCGTAGTTCGGTATTCACTACGGCTTTGAGGTTCCGATGGGTTTCTTCTACGTAGCGAAGGCAACGTTCCAATTGCTTGAGCTGCAAGGAAGAAAAAAGATAGTTGGAGTAGGAATGTACATATGTATTTCAAGAGGGGAAAGTCCGTAAAAAGTTATTACGTTTAGTATCTTCTTTTGCATAGTTCGATGTACAGAACATAGTTTAGTAAATATCCTCAAGTAAATCTGATAATAACTTACAGGTTCCTCCGACAAGTCCGTCTTTCGGGCCCTGCCCCTGCCCTTTCCCTGTCCTGTTGAAGTTCCTGCTGTTGGGTTGGTTGGCGGCGGCTCCTGCGGTGCCTCCATGGGCTCATCCTCGTCACCTCGATCGCCTTCGCCCCGAGTACTCTTGTCTTTGCCCTTGCTTTTGGTGATAAAACAAATGCGACGCATAATGAAGAGCATATCCTGGACCACTGACATGGCGCCAGGAGTGTTGACAAAAGCTTCGTCCTTGGTTTTCTCTGAAACAAAAATAAATATAATTAAACACGAATTAGTAAAGAAAGAATGTAAGATTCTCAACTGACGCACCTGCCAGGAGCTTGAGTTGCCCAAAGTAAAGCAATAGAGTGTTCTCCTCCACCGAGGACATGATGTGATTATATAGGAGTCGACGATTTTTCAACATTTCCGCTCCCATTAGCGGAGATTTGTAGTTGGCATCCGTCATTACACCGCGCAGGCAGGACAGCCCATTCAAGTCAAAGGGACACTCCTTGAGGCAATGGTCGAAGAGCTCCTTTTGGTACAACCTCCTGTAGCGAATGAAGAAGGCGTCTGCCTCGCGGGCCACCTCGGCGCTCTCGTCCACCAGAGATGCCAGCATGGAGATGAGAATCGGACCTTTCAGCTTGATATTTCCCGACAGAATGATATCCTTAACGCATCGGAAGGTGCGCACTCGGGTAATGGCGAACTTAGAATGTAGCTTGCCCAAAATGACCTGGAAGTTGCTCTCCAAAATCGAAGGGTGCTTCTTCCCCAGGTCGTTGAGAACCACCAGCGTAGTATTGATTATCTGCGGCCTATCGTTTTTGATCAGAATAATGCGATAGAGCTTCGAGGCGCGGTTGGCTAATTGAGTCTCCCGCAGACTTAGGCGTCCGGCTATCACAATCATCCAGTTGGTCATGCGCTCGTTGTCCGTATCGAATTGGGACTCACTGAGCTTGGTGCACTCCTGCAGGTATTTGAAAACGAAATCCACAATCCTGTTGTGCGCATTCATTGGCAGCAGCACGATTATCTCCGTGTAGGCGCCCAGTAGGCACTGCAGGCGTATGTGCTCATCCTGAACATTTTCGGCACTCGTTTGTATGGCGGCGGCGAGATCCTCCAGCAACTTGAGCTGCCAATCGGGCGCTTCGGCATCCACCGATGGAGCTTGGCTAACGGACAGGTTGTGAATCTGGTTGAGCAGATTCACGGACGTCG
This sequence comes from Drosophila parvula, assembly GCA_018904695.1. Taxonomy (NCBI): domain Eukaryota; kingdom Metazoa; phylum Arthropoda; class Insecta; order Diptera; family Drosophilidae; genus Drosophila; species Drosophila parvula. Next base: position 7,860 of record JAEIIG010031895.1, read on the forward strand.
AGATGAGAGACAGCCAAATGTTGCCCGTGCTTAGGGCCGTCAACAGACGCTGGAAGAGCTGGTTCAGCGCTGGCTTCGAGAAGTTCCCCAGACAGCCGATAATGAGCTGGAGAGCGAGCAACTGATTCGACTGCATGTTGTACGAGGAGAGACCGTTGAAGATACCAATCAGGGCATCCATATTATTAGTGATCCGGCTGGACAGTAACAGCAGCAATCCCCAGGCATCAGTGGCCATGGATGTGGACAGATGCGAGATGACAATGTTCACCAGCTGGCGCCTAGGAAATTGTGTTTATTTTCAGTTGTGATTAAAGTTTTGTTGATCAGAATCCTTACGTAACAAAGGTTTCTCTCTCCAGCAGCACAGCAAATCTTTCCTGGAGGTAAGCTCTGGGCTGGGTCACCAGCAGCGTACTGATTATTCGCCAGGGCATAAAGTGCTTGGCTTCATTCGAATACTCCAAGGGCTGAATGTTCATCAAGACTATCCGATCGAAGCTCTAAAGGAGTCAAACATAAACACCAAGGACTGTCAGCTTAGATAAAAGCGAAAATCTTACCTGAACGGCCAGCTTTTGGAGAGCCACATCCTCGTCACTTAGAAGGCACGCCCAGATCCGGCAGTATACGCAAATCAGGTCAAAGCAATTGGAGAAGGCCTGCAGCAGGGTTTCCACCATCTCCAGCGCCGATTTCCTCACTGAAGATAGCCGATCCACGGCCAGCAAGGATACCTCTCTCACGAAATTCGTGTTGTAGATGATCAGTGGATTGATGAGCACCAATCTCTCGAGCAGAGCTATGCCAGCGGTTCGGGCGAGTCCATTGTCCGCGGCCAGAAAACGTTGATACACCGTTTGGGGAACATTCTTGACCTCCGCCTCCAGTTCCTCGTGCCCCTCAAAACTAAAGGCATACTGCACTACTCCCGGCTTCTCGAATCGCAGCTCATTCTGCTCCGCCGACGGCTCTTTCAGTTTCTCCACATCCTCATCGTCGAACTGAACAAAGCGAAAGCTCTCATCGAGAATTTTCGATGTCATGGGAGAGCCCTGTTTAATCGCCAGAATGAGCACCTGACTCGCCTTTTTACGGACCGTGAAGGTCCGGTCGTTGAGACAGCGTATCACCTCCCTCAGTAGTGGCACCTCCCTTGGCACCTTGGACACATCATGCAGGAAAATGCTCCACTGCACCTCACTCTCTTGCAGCAGGATCCTCTCTATGAGATCCAAGGCACGCGTTTGAATCCCCACAGCGTCGTCAGCTTTAACAGCTTCCAGGACATAATCCGCGCAGGATTTATTGCACTTGGCAAAGAGAACTCGATCGTATTTGGCCGCATAGCCAATGGCAACCTTCTCATCGTTGCTCTTCCACTGCAAGAAAGTTTTTGTTTTAATCTGTGAACATTTCTGGATGGTATTCAGCTTGCTCACCGCTTTGATGGGACTGGAAACCACACACTCGATGTAGAAATGCAGGATTCGGGTTAGGATTTCTGGGTACTTCTCGATCAGCTGAATGAACCAATCGGATATGTGTTCTCCGCTCTGCATGGCCCCTCCGCGGCGTCCGGCACCAATTCTTTGAGGACTGTCCGTATAGATGTGCATGGGGAACGTCTGTCGCATGATCAGATGCAGAGTTTCGTAGACATCTCCATTGTGTTCGTTGGCTATTTCACCGAAGAGTTCGAAGCATTTAGTGTGGAGGGCGGGGGCACCTGAAAGGTGATTTTAAAAAATATATAATATTTTAATATAAAAGTATATAATATTGATGTTTTTTAAACTATAATATGTTTTATCTATTTCTATTAACTTCCTAGTTACTAACTCATTTTAGTCAGAAGTTTGCAACAGCATCAGCAGTCAAGTCGATCTAGTCATGTCCTTCCACGCAAACTACATACATACATAGTCTCAAGCTAAGAAACCACGCAACCTAGTTATAGAACTACCTGGATGCAACTTTCAAAGGAGTCCTTTTTTTTGCATTAAATTAAATTAATAGAACAAAAAGTATAACTTCTCTGTTTTTCAACATACTTGTATATCCTCAATTACGGTATTAATTTTATAAAATTTAATCTTTTTTGTATTAATTTCTTTATTTCTCTTTCTCTGGCGGTTAGTTCCAGCCACAGCTACTATATTCTGCCAGATCAGCAACTTGTATATGAATCTAGGATAGTATGCAAAACTTCAATGTTAAAATATTTATTTCTTATTTATTATTACAGTTTAAAGTTTAAAAACACGTTAGATAAATTAGTTTAAAAAGAAAAATTAAAATCAGAGTGACCAGCCCACAAAAATAGCAATAAATTCGACAGCCCTGTCTCCTGGTCATCGCTGGTCACACTTGAAAGCACGGCAAGCGGAAATAATAAAATAATTGTGTAAAAGAAAGTAAAATTATTGCCAATTACAGCACACCTCATGTTGGGCTTTCTGAGGATTCATGGCGCGGTGGCGTCTGCGGGGCATCTGCGCATCCTGGCCACCAAAACGGCCAGCAGTGTGTCGTCAAGACGATGTGAATCCACCAAGTCGCCGGCTGCGGAGCACTTTGATATAATCATTGGTGGCGGCGGACTAGTTGGAACCACTTTGGCCGCCGCACTAGCCAAGAACCCCACTCTGGCAGACAAGAGGGTCCTGCTGCTTGAGGGAGCACCGGAGTTCAAGGGATTCGATCCAGCGGGACCCTACCAGAATCGCGTATCCGCCATCAACAGCAATTCCATCGAGCTTTTCAAGTCGATAGATGCCTGGCCGCACATCGAGGCCGCCCGGTACAAGCCCGTCAAGCAGATGCAGGTGTGGGAGTCCAACACGGACGCCTTGATCCAGTTCCAGCACGACAACTTTGCCAGCGATGTGGCGTGCATAATTGAGAACGATCTGATCCTGGACGCGGTCTACGCGCGCGTTAATGAGGCTCCCAATGTGGAGATCCTGAACAAGGCGCGGATCCAATGCGTCAGCCTGCCCAAGGCCAACAATGGCGCTCTCTCCGAGCTTCAACTGGAGGATGGACGAAGGTTTTCCTGCGATCTACTCATTGGAGCGGATGGCGCTAATTCTGTGGTGCGAAAGGAGATGAACGTGGATGTTTTTTCGATGAACTACGAAAGGATGGGCCTGGTGGCCACCCTGGAGCTGGGCGAAGACGCCTGCGACAACTCGGTGGCCTGGCAGAGATTCCTGCCCAATGGGCCAGTGGCCCTGCTGCCCCTGACCGACCGACTCAGTTCCCTGGTCTGGAGCACTACGAATGAGCAGGCCAAGAAGCTGCAGTCCCTGCCAGCTGGGGAATTCGTGGATGCCCTCAACGAAGCCTTCTGCCGTCAGTATCCGCGCGTGGAGCTGGCCGACAAGGCTATGCAGGCATTGAACTCCCTGTTCGGCAACAACGCCAGCCAACATCAAGTACAGTATCCGCCGCGAGTTTTTGGCGTTCAGGACAAATCGCGTGCATGCTTTCCCCTCGGTTTCCTGCATGCTTCCTCCTACGTTTGCACGGGAGCAGCTCTCGTGGGCGATGCCGCCCATCGAGTGCATCCTCTGTCCGGCCAAGGAGTAAATCTGGGCTTCAGCGATGTGCGGTACCTTGTGGAATCTCTGGCAGCAGGCGCATATGCAGGATTTAAGCTGGGCGACAAGCAGCATCTCGTCAAATACGAACAAAAGTGTCTAACCAAAAATGTGCCCATCATGCTGGGCATCCACGGCCTCCACACACTCTACTCCACGCAGTTCAGTCCGGTGGTTCTACTCAGGAGTCTGGGTGTGCAGCTGACGCAGAATCTGCCGCCCATCAAGAACATGTTCATGCGGCGAGCGATGGGCCAGTAGATCGATGGAGGTGACAACGGGGAAATAATTAAAGCTTAAGTGTTTGTGGTTTATAGAGGAATAAAGTGAGTTTATATCGAGGTTTAAAACCTACTTAATGGCTATGTCAATGGCATATATGCTAGCTCTAATCTTTACGATAATGTCCGGGCTAAAAGGTTGTGCAACTCGAATGACTTTCAAGTATGTTAGGGGTTAAATTAAGGCATTATGATATGCATATTCAAGTTAAATATTAGCAGGAACCATGGCTATATTGAACAGAGAAGAGATTTACAGGATTTAGCTTTGGATTTTTGAACTTAAACCAATGTATTGCTACCAAAAAAAAGTCTCATAAACATGGCTTTCATGAGATTTCTATAGGGGTCTTTGAACTTTGAGCTTATAGTAACGATTATTTCAAACTTTTTACAACAAAGAAAATCAAAGAAATAAAAATGCACAAAATATCTAGCCAGAAAAGTACTTAAATCTAATTCAACATTTGTTATTCGATAATTAGTTTGGTGGATTTGGATTTTTGGATTTAAGGCACATTTGGCATTTGGCGAAATGTTGTTCCCCTCGGGAAAGTACAAAATTTGGCATGGAAGCTTAGAGCTCTTGGTGGCTCTTGGTCAGACTCTCGCCCATCTTAGGCTGCTGCTGATCTACGACGCCTTCCTTCTCCTCCCCATTCTGGGCGAAGACCTGCTCCCGGTCGCTCTTCAGTCGAGCTTCTCCCTCATCACTCTCCGCCACATTGATTTGCTGCGAGTCTTCGGTGTCCGAAATGTAACCGGAGTCGCCCGTATAGTGAATGGGATAGAGCAGAAGGGGAGCGGCGCTAAGCGCCACGAGATTACGTTTTTCGAAGGCCTCGGTCCAGGTTGTGTTCGGATGACGATTGAACATCATGGGCAGGAACTCGTCGACGGGAATGAGTTTGTCCAGTGGCTTGGCTGCCAGCAGTTTGAGGGCGCCCTGCAGGGAGAGAACGTAGCCCAGGGTCCAGTAGGAGTAGCCGGCATGAACCAGGCTATCGGCATCCCGGACCCACGGTTCGGTTTCCTCCTTTAAGCGCTTGCGGCCAAAGTAAATAAGATCGTACTCTCCGACGCTCCTGGCCTGATTCAGTACCTTGACGGCATTGTGCCGGAAGTAAGGCTCAAAGCGTATATCGTCCTCCAGGATGAGCACCTCCTTCAGGCTCTTCCGCACCATGGTCACCCAGATGCTGTAATGACTGAGAAAGCAGCCAATCTCGCCCATGGTCATGGCCCGATGGTGATACGGATCCTCGTAGCCGGGCAGAAAGCGAACGCCCATCTCCTGCAGCCGATCCTCTGATAGTTCCTTGCCATCGACAGCCTCGAAATGCTCGGCCTCGATGCCCAGCTCCGCAAACAGCCGCTCCATCTTCGCGCGCCGCTCGGGACGTCTGTTCAGGTTGATCATAAAAATGCGATCCAAGGAGAGCTTTGATTTCTCCGGCTTCTTAACCAGCTCCTTGAAATAGTCCAGCAATGGGGGCACAGTGCCCAGGTCGTTGATCATGCTGCTTCTGATGTTCACCATCTGCTGGATATCCTGATCCAAGGTATCGCCCGGCTCCAGGGGTTGCAGGATATAGCCAAAGTTGATGTCGTTGCAGATGTGCAGGGGAATGCCCGAACTATTGGCGGACATGGCAAACACTATGATGTCGTCCGCTGGTCCCTCGTAGAGCGTCTCCTGTCCCCTGCTCCGTTGCATTTCCAGCAGCTTGTGCCGGTCGAATGTGAGATTCTTCGAGCCCCTGTAGTTCATGTCCACCATAACGGCCGTGTGGACCATGGGCACTGGAAAGCTACCCTGTTTCTTCGCGTTATAGATCTCCTTGTATTCATCGGTGCGCTTATAGTAGTACTCCTCCGTCATGCCGCACCAGAAATTCGAGTATAGGCTCTCCGAGACCAGCATGGGAGCCACAATGGGCAAGCGGAGACGGGTGAGCGTATGTAGGGCCTCTCGGGAGGTAAGGAAGACATCGGCGTCAAGGAAAAACACAAAGTCAGCCCAAATATCGCGAGCATAACCGAAGGCCTCCTCTTTCAACGAAATCAAATGCTTGAAACGCGATGCGGGCCACTCGTACGGTGAGCTCTCGTTGAAATAACTCTGCTCCGCCGGCTCCAGGGCGTAATTAACGCTGTGATAGAGCTCGCCCGTGTGCTCCAGCCATTTCTGCAGCAGGGCTATGCTGTCGTCATTGCTGTGATCGCAGCGCAACCTGAGATGTTCCGGAATTTAATGGGTAACTCGCTGTTCGGAAGGAAGGTGTTAACCTTACCAAAAGGCAATCCTGTGCTTCGGGTAATCCTGCTGCTCCAGGTAGCTCAGGAACATGGGCAGTGTGTGGGCCTTGTTGCGCACCAGCAGAGCAATGAGTATGGTCGGTGGCTCTCGGTTATTTTCCTCCGCATCCTCTTCCGATCCCCAAATGCAAACAAAGGCGCTCGCCAGGAGCAGGCCTAAAATCACTTGTTGCCTGTTCATCGCTCCACGTCATTTAAATTCAGTACATGGCGGGGTTGAAGGGGTCAAAACGCACTATCTGACGCAGCGGAAGCCCGCTAGATGCCGGAGAATCAGCGTTATCTATTAATAAACGCTGGTCCTCTTTCCAGCTCCAGATGCTGAGTGCCGAGCCTCTCAAACTGAATCAGCTGTTGTGACTTTCAAACGTTGCGCGGCCGTAGGAGTTATCGATTGGCTTCGGTTTGAATTGGTGTACCGATTTTTTTTAATTTCTTTCTCTTGTTTTGGTTTATTCATACAATAAAGTTCATCAAGAAAGTTTTGTCAAATTTGTATTTACGCTGTTTGAAATGTTATAAATTTATAACTTCAAAACTCCTACAAAACTCCTTAACACATTTTACAATAGAGTATATAAATAACATAACATTTATTGCCTCGAAATAATGATCATAAGACATGTATTCCTACGCAGTCGCTGCATGTGGCTTCACGTAGCTGGGGAAGTTCAGTTTGAGTCCCTCCTTGGCCTCGAAGAACGTGTAGGAAAGGGTGATGGTGTCGCAGAACTCCAGCGCCGGATCGGCCGTTATTTCTGGATCAATGTAGAAGAAGACGGGCATATCGACCTCCTCGTGCGGATTAAGCTGCTGCTCCTCAAAGCAGAAGCATTGGATCTTGTTGAAGTAAGCGCCCGCCTCAAAGGGAATCACATTATAGGTGCTGATGCCGATTACGGGCTTGTCCGTTGGATTACGGGCTGTGTAAAAGGCTAGAGCTGTTTCCCCAGGTGCCACCTTAATCTCGTACTGTTGTGGCTTGAAGTTCCAGCGCATGGAGGAGCCGATGTCTGCGTTGAAGCGGATCTTTAACACCCGATCCTTAACCTTTTGCATGTGCTCCACCTTCTCGGCGTCGTGGCCCTGCGAGGTGGTGCCGCCGTAGCTATATGCCTGGCAAAAGATGCTATACAGAGGCACGGCCGCATAGCTCAGACCAACGATCAGGACTCCGCCGGCTGTAATGTAGTACAGTGTGGATTTGGCCCGCAGTTTCCGGGCGGCTTCCTCCGGCGAATTCGTTGACTTCATGCGCCAAAATTGTGGGGACTTTTGTACGTTGCTTTGGTGCGGGATAGTGCTCCTGAACAGTTGCTGGCACTGTCCCCGAAGGGAGGAGAGGCGGCGCAGCATCGTCAGCTATTAATTTGTTCTATTTTTGCGCAAACTTTTTTTTATTTTGATTAACTTTAGCTCGTTTGTGTAATCTTGCAAAGGCGTTTAGTGTGCTTCAGTGTGTACATACCAGCCTGCAACAGCTGTGCGGCAATAATAAACTTAAGAAACTATCGAGTGTATAATATTCGATTACCGGATACCGATTACGTTTAAACAATAATTTTCTATTTTTATTTGTACTGATATTTATATAAAGGTGGGCATAATAGGAGAACTCCTAAAATATAACAAACATTTAATCGTACTATTTAGAAAAAACTGGTACTCACAGATATTCTGATAGCCGAGCTCGAAGTTCATGTAGAGAATCTCCATGAGACAACGGATGATCCTGTCGCGCGGCTTAAGGTGCTCCTTGAAGTGGACGTAGCGAAAGACCAGCTTCAGGTCGTCGCAGATGGTCAGAAAAAATATCCAGATTGTGTTTGCCCGCACACTTTGGTTGGCATTCTGTTCCAGCAGCTTGAAAATCCTTAGAACCTGCTCGATCACATCCTCGTCGAAGATGCCATAGGTTTTGGCCCCCGGAATAGTTAGTGTGAGCAGATAGGTGCTAACAGCATTCAGGGCGAGCTGCAGGTTAAGATTTTCGTTGAGCCTCATTGGTGCTCTCTGCAGCACATGCTCCGGCAGATTGGCTAGGCTGACGAGGGAGTAGATGTACGAGAGATAGGCATTCGCCGGCGACACACCGATGATGTTCGCCCAGTTATCGTGGGTGTTGCTGTATCCTGCCTGGCTTTCGTCCCGCATGGAGCGTATAACTCCCGCCAAATCGCGAAGCAACTGTAATTGTGCCTCTTGCTGGTCCAGGTCTTGCTTGCACATGGCCAGCGCCCAGAACTTTTGCGCCCTCTGCTCCAGCACATCCTCGCCAGCCTCCTCGCCAAACAGCCACTCCTCGACGTCCACCCACTGCAATTGCGGCACATAGTTCACTTTTAAATCATTGAAAATACTATTCAACTCGGACATGTTTACATTATCTGCACATTCTTCCTTTTCCCCGCGTCAGAACTGATAGCCGCCAATCAGCTGTGATACAATCGATAAGCGATACATATGAGAAGAGAAGAGCGGTTGGTTTTCAAAAGTGGTACAAAATCAGGGCTGATATATTAATGCATTTACTTGGCTTATTATTATGCAATTTAGTTGTTGTTTCGTGGTTACATACGCGCACTTAGTTTCTAATTTCGCTGACAGCTAGAAATCCAGCGAGGCATTGGAATTGCTGCTCAGGAGGTGGCCGCCGACGTTGCAGTTATCTGGCTTAGGCGACTCCTGCAGCTCCGGCGGCAGGTGGAACTTCTCAATGATGAACTTCTTGCGCCGCAACTTAAAGGCCAAATCCGTGGTGTCCGGCATGTGGACGGCCAGCGTGTTCAGCGCCGACATCTTGTGCAAATGGAGCAGTCCACTGTACTCCTTGAAGGCCGGGTGCGTCTCCCGCTCAGAACCGGCAAAGGACTCCAGTTCGATGGCATAGTCCACCAGCTGACGGATTTTGGGCACCAGACTGGCGTCGTACTTGGCAATCAAGTGCATGGGCATCGTGATCAGACACACCGAGTTACAGTTCCGCACGCTGGCCATCAGCAGGGTGAGGAACTTGATCAAGTCCTCGCCGAAGTTCTCGTCATACCACAGAGGAGAGCCTAGAGAGGTCAGACATACGCGGCACAGGTTCCTCTTGGTCCCGGCGACGAAGCTCTCGTCGCGGAGCAGCTGTTGGATGTCGTGCAGAAGGCCACCATATCTCGGATTGTGGAAAACCTGCGACTCCTGCTGGCTGCCTTCCGTCTTTGTGCTGGGGGTGTTGGTAGCAACGCTAGTGGTGTTGTTATTGTTTATGTTGTTGTTGTTGTTAGCGCTGATGCTCTCCTCCTCGGGCGGGGCCTTCTCCTCGGGAGCGGCGCCGGTCTCATCTCCGGGAAGGGTGGGAATGGGTGGGGCATCCTCAGTTGGCTGCTCCATAAGCGTGGGGGAGCTGCTCTTGGAGATCTCCTTGGCAATTACAGTGTCCGGCTCCTTTGGGGTGTCGTCCCACATGGTGGTGTTGGCATAGTACAACATCATCCAGTCCATCTGCTCCATCAGGTTGAAGTGGTGCCCGATCTTGGCAGTGGCATGCTCGGAATTCACCAGCGGCAGATCGTTGTAGCGCCAGGCAATACGCAGCCCATTCTCGCTGCCGTTGCCACCGTCCACCTGCTCCTCGCGCTGCTCAACCTCCGTCTCCAGATCGGTCAGCGGACGCGGCAGACGACGCAGCATCTCCGCCGGGATGTCATCAAGGCTGCCCAGAAAAATCTCCTGCTTGGAAAGAACGCCCTCAGCCAGAAAGTACTTGGCCAGCACGTTTGCGTGGGTCATGAAGCGGTCCTCCTCGATCAGGCAGATGGAACCCATGGGCAGGCCGCCGCCAATGACGACGTCCAGGTAGGGGTTGCCACTCGAGGTGATCACCTGCGCAGTGTGCGGGGAGGTGCGGGTGCCTCGGATTGGCTTCTGCACAGTGCGTTTGCGAAAACTGGTCATTTTGGTCGCCTTCGGTATCGGTGTGGCTCTTATGGCTCTCGGCTCGTCTTCCTGAATTGGCTAACCTGCTTTTCTCACTGCTTTTATCTTCGCCTCTTCGGTATTTCTTTTTTTCTGCGCTAGAACGCGTAAACTTCTATTTCCGACACACACTCGGTATCGATACCGATAGCCCGCTCTCAGCTGTTTATTTGCAAACGTGGGGGAAATTGTTTTGGAAAAAGCTAACTATCGGTTAGACAGTAGCTAGACAATTATTTTGTATTACACCATTGGCAAAGTATATCCTGATCACTATTTTAAACTCAAAAACACTTCATAATAATAAAAATTAAAATAATATTTTAAATATATATTTATCCAGCCGATTTTGCAAACCGACATTTCCAATAACTTAGTCATTTAGCCTAAAGAACACCCATTTTAAAAAGATCAGCATCTATCTTATTTTTCTTTTAGGGAAGAGCTAAGTTTTATTGCTATTTCGAACAGCTTTTTTTCTTGTTGTTAAAAGCTTATAGTTGGCATATGTATATCGTCATAAGCGATAAACATCTAGCTGTAATAGCAGCACTGACGTTTAGGGTATCCACATACCGATAATTAAACAGCTGCTTGACTCCAGATTGTGCTGTTTTAATGACATACTTTGTTAAGAAAAATTGGGAGAAACAATAGGAAAACTGCAGTTAAAATTGCCACAATGGCCGAGGTGACGACGCCGCAGATGACGGAACAGCTTGACAACGAGGAGGTGAGGGAAATCCTGAAAAACACCACAGATCTGCGCCAGTATTCGCGACAGATTGAAAAGGAGTTTAAGGAGGTGGAGAACAAGTCTATTGAGGGTAAATAGGGTACTATACTCCATATGGAAACATACGTTTAATGATATATCCTTGTTAAACCAGACTATATAGCCGAATCCCAGAATATAGCCAACCTGCACAATCAGATAAACGATTGCGACGATGTCTTGGAGCGTATGGAGAATATGCTAATGAGCTTCCAGAGCGTTTTGAACAATATTAGCACGGAGATTACGCAGCTGCAGAGAAAATCCGTGTCCATGTCTCTCCAACTGACCAACCGGCAGTCGGTGAAGGCACAGTTGTCGCAGTTTATTGAGGACATGGCCGTATCCGAGGAGATGATCAATATTATCATGGAAACACCAGTTACCGAGCGTGATTTCAGTACCCAACTGAATGTGCTGAATCACAAGCTATCTCTGGTGAAGGAGCTTAGCTTCAAGGAGTCCAAGTCCACCAGCGATGTGAGCGACGTGCTGCAAAAACTCAGACTGAAGGCCATGACCAAGATTCGTTCGTATCTTCTGGAGCAAATCTACAAGTTCCGCAAACCAATGACCAACTACCAGATACCCCAGAATGCCATGCTCAAGCACAAGTTCTTCTTTGAGTTCATCCTGTCGAACGAGCGGCATGTGGCCCAGGAAATATGCAGCGAATATATCGATACGATGAGCAAGATCTACTATAGTTATTTTAAGGTTTGCTTTAAAGGAATTCGATGCATTTCGGATTTAATTCAATTGAATTCGTTTGCAGAGCTACTCCACCCGCTTGACGAGTCTGAAATTCGAGGAATCCTGCACAAAAGATGACCTGATGGGCATCGAAGACAACGCCTCCAAGGGCATATTTTCCAAGACAACGAGTCTAAAGCACAAGAGCACCATTTTCACCATTGGCAAGAGGGGAGATATACTTAACCAGCAGCTGGAAGCGCCCATCATAGTGCCACATGCACAGCTCAAAAATAGAGTAGGTTTTATGCGCCTTGTTTTCTGAAGGAAAGAATGACTTTATTTATTTTTGCAGTACACCGTGGAAGCCCTATTTCGTTCGGAGCAGTACGCCCTCGTGGATAATGCCTGCCGGGAGTATCTGTTTGTCACCGAGTTCTTCATGGTTCGCGGCATCCAGGCTCAAGATCTGTTCAATCAAATCATGGGCAAGACTTTAACACTAATGATTGTAAGTCATCAATAATCGTAATATGATTCATTTAAGTAATACTAGAATTTAAAATTGAATTTAAATTTAGAAAAATTTGGAGACCTCCATACACGATTGCTATGACACCATAGCCATGTTCCTGTGCATCCATCTCATTTTCCGCTACCAATTAATGTGCCACAAGCGTTGCGTGCCCGCCTTAGATAAGTGAGTATCATTTTTGGGTCATCTCAGTTCTTGAATATTAACTGGCTTTTGTGAACAGATATTGGGATTCCCTGCAGTCGGTTATCTGGCCACGTTTGGAGCTGGTTTTCCGCCTAAATATCCAGAGCATACACGACTGTGATCCCACCAAGTTTAACAAGGAATTGGGACCACACTACGTAAGTTATACCCAAAGGCTTCTTGCAGATTTTCACTAGAATTTGAACTGTGTTATGAAACCCATAAAAAGTTGGACAATCATTAGATAGATATAAATAATGCATCGTCATTTAAAGAGTGTGTATTCCCTTCCAGATAACCCGTCGGTATGCGGAGTTCAGTGCAGCAATCGTTGGAATTTCGGAACACTTTCCCAACGAGCTGGTCAGCCGATTGCTCCTGGAACTCCAAAACGAAGTGGAATGCTTTATACTCCGCATGGCCGCAATATTCCCAACGCGAAAAGATCAGCTTATCTATCTGATCAATAACTACGACTTAGTATTGGGCGTACTAATGGAGCACACTCGCGACAATTCCAAGGAGGCGGAGGCATTCAGGGAGCAACTGAATGCCCGCAGTGCCGAATATGTGGAGGAGATTTTGGCGCCACATTTCGGGGGTATTATTCAGTTTGTGAAGGAGTGCGAGCACTTCTTTGAGAAGGAGCAGATGGACGAACTAAGGAAACAGGAGCGACGAAGTCTGGCCTTGGTGGCCAGTTTCTCGGCCAACTGGAAGAAATCTCTGGAGGAGCTTAACAGGGAGGTGCTCCTCTCCTTTCCCTCTCTGCTGACGGGCTCCCAGCTCCTGCAGCTGGCCCTGGCCAGTTTGGTGCAATATTACCATCGCTTCCACAAGCTCCTCACGCCCAATGCCCGTGCCCAGCTGACCAACATCCATGTGGTGATGGTAGAGATCAAGAAGTACAAGAGCAATTACTGAGGGACGCTTTAATTAGTCTTCTGATGTATTCCAAAATATTATATATGTGTATGTATAAGTATTAACGACAGGCACAGCGACTTAGTCCTCATCCTCGAACATCATCTCCACAAGATCCTGGTTGGAGCAGCGCTCACCATCCAGGCGCTGCGGTTGCTTCCAGCGCAGTAGAGTGGGCAAGAAGATCAGATGCGTATTGGGATCCTTGCGGAAGGGACAGTTCAAATCCTTCCAGCTGTGGCGAATACAAACAAATGTTATTTGATCGTTTACAATGGTTAACTGATAAAATAAAAAACACAACTCAAGAGCATCGTAAAGCCCGCCCTCTCGGTCATTTATCGCTTGCTGTTTAATGTGTTTTCGTTTATCATGAATGTTCTCGAGTGTGAACGAGCATTCAAGTGGTTATTTCATCATAAACAGCTGGGGTGGGATGACTAGCTCCGAATAACCTAATACTAGTGAATGGAAAGCGAGTATGTTTTGGGTTTTAAAATAATTAAATATTAAGCTGTTCTTCATGGGGCTATTGACCATATTCATTAACATTAGTGCTAAAAATATCGAAATACAACATGTTTCACGTATTGTTTATTCTGCATTTATTATTAATTAGCTCTAATTTAAACTTCCATTCGTTTTATTGAGAATATTTCTTTGGAAACAAAACAAGAACATTCCCTCTTTAAAAAGTCCCTCTTACCTAACTATAACTTGATGTAATTATTAATTCATTAACCGCAACTGCGTATAATAAAAACAACAAACAAATTACTCACTAGCTCCTCTCTCCCACATCCACATGAACGAAATGTGAGTTGCCGGGGGCCTTCTTCAGGGCGTCGTGTATAACCGGCTCCGCTGCAATTCAATATGTATAAATAAGATATGTTTGTGGGATTGGGGAAAACTGATAGCCAGCGGTTAACCGCATCTTACCCTTGACACAGTATGGGCACCAACTTTGGCCGTTTTCGTCCTTGCCGCCGCTGAAGAGTACGTGTACAGACTCGTTGCCGTTCTCAAGCTCCTCCATCTTCTTGGAGAACTCCTCGTATCCTTTTACATTGTGTGTCACTACCATGATATTGCCGAGATTGGGACTGACCGCGTAGTAGCGTCTAAATAAGCGACCGACGAGCGACGTGATTAAAAAGTTTCTGCTTCGCTTCTAAAATGAAATAGCACCAAGTTTTTCGTTTTATCACTGAGTGACGTCTTTCAGAACGAAATTGACTAATTTTTACCAGTAGAGATGCTGGTAGTGGTAATAGGGCTGACAACACCTGCGGATGTAATGGTTTGGCCATTTTATAGCTAGTTCTAGCTTTAATTCAGAATCTCAACGGGATTATTTAAATTTTTCTCTTTCTTTCCTTTTACAATCGAAATGAATTTGGAAAATGAAAAGTATTTGTGTTGCTACTACAAACTTTCAATAAGAACAAGTGCTTTTAACCTTCTTTTCTTTAGCAGAGCCGTAGCATATTTTAAAATAATGTGGTCTCGCAGGCAATAGCCGTAGGTAAGAGCGAGAGGAGAGCAGAGCGTATGATGTTTTTAATTTTCTACCGCTCTCGTGTGTTTTGTTTTTTGCTTCAATGTGTAAAGGAACTATAATGAAGAACTGTTTTATTGAAATTTGAATTCCCTTTGGACCCCGCTCTCAAAATACTAAAAGTTTATATTTGAAATTGAAGAACGTTAGATATTGCGGGACTGGTCACACTGTTATCGGCAAACGTTATCGTTGTAATCGGACGACAAAGCTGAACGGAGCTCATTTTTCATAAAGTGCATTTATTTTTTTTCGGTAATTAAATTA
>JAEIIG010031899.1:0-17209 GCA_018904695.1 Drosophila parvula
CATAGGGTTAGGGTACCAAGTATGAAAAGATGCAAAGACAAAATATTCTTGTTGGCTTTGCCAAGAAATAACCACACATACATACATACCTCCATCCGTGCACCATTGTGTGTGAATGCATAAATGCGCACACATACAAGGGCCAATTCAAGCGCAGGGCAACCTTCTTTGAGTTGCGCCTCGACTGATCAGAGAGCGCGAGCGTAAAAATGACAATAAGAATGAGAGCAAAGTTGCCGAACATAACCGAAGAAGCGGGGCCTGTCGCATTCGCCTCTCTGTTGCCTGTCGCTAAAAAATTGTTGTGTCCGTTTTCGTTGTATGAAATGACTATGGTAAGTGATTTAAGCCAGACAGCAAACAGTGATAGAGAAATCTAGGGGGATGCAATTGTATAAAGATAAAGCTCACTTTTAGATATTTTTTTTTTGTATAAATTGGATCACTGGCTGGTTACTAGGGAGCAGTTAGAAAGATGGGTAAACTACAGCAGGTCGGCGGCATCCAGCAGCTGGTGCAACTGAAGAGTCTCTATATCCGAGACTGGCCCAAGTACAGCAAGGAGTTCTATTGCCTGGACAATTATCTAAAAATTCTCAGAAAGGATACAGACATCAAGAATGTGAAAATTTGGGCTTTATCAACCCTCGAACTTGGATTATTTGTAATTGTGGTACGAAAAGTTTTAAATATGTGTGGCATCCGGTTCCTTTTCTATATTTTATGTTATGAAAAACGATAAAGGACCGCTATCAGATCTTCATTGGTTGCCTTGAAAGCGAAAGATCTGAGGATTTATTGAAGGAATCCCTTGGTCAGTTGGCTTTATTCGGGGGTCTTCAATGCTCCGCAATTTCTCACCGATATTTCAAAGCCGCCACCGAAGTTATACAAGCCAAGAATCTGAGGATAAAGGATAATTTTATATCTTATATTTTAATACTTTCCAAAGAGGAGGCTCTGCAGTTTGAAGTGAAGTGAGTAAATCCTGAAGCTATTTTGACTATTTAAATAATAATCACAATTATTATTAATGTAGGACACCAGTTGGTTTCTCTTTAAGAACTCTAAGTAGAGAGGACGCCCAGGTGATTAATGATCACTGGAAATTTAGTCAGCCGGGCAGCTTATTTTATATTCAACGACAAATTAAATTCAACATTTCTGTGGGTTTGTATAAAGAGGAAAGCAATGAACTTGTGGCCTGGTGCATCAGGTAAGTACTTTAAAAAATACTTAAGTATTTGAAATCCACAAATTGCACACTAAATTTGTAATGTTAAAAACCATATATAATTGAATTACAAATTTATATATTGCATTTTAAATATTTTACACTATTTTCACAGAGCTCCGGACGGTCTATTGGCAACTCTTCAAGTCAAGGACTTGTACAAGCGCCAAGGCTTTGGTGTCCTCATAGTGAAGGAATTTTCTAGAAGAGTGGCTCTTCAGGGTGATGATATATTGACCGAAGTTGATCAAGATAACCAGGCATCACCACTTTTATTTAGAAAACTGGGCTTTAAAATTATCGATCAGACCCACTGGCTACTGACGGAGCCCGAAAATGGAAAGTTTCAATGGACAGATGGCGAGTGATAAGATTAAAGGGATGTTTAAGCATGCTTATCTGTAAATACATATGTGGGGTCGATCATTAAAAGATAAGAATTGTGTGCTGCTTGGCAACATATTTTAGAAGAGAATATATTAATATCATAATATTATAATAAGAGTGAAATTTAAAAGTATTTGCAGAAAACGTTCAGTGTATAACTTAATAGTAATAAATATGCAAAATTTCCTTGATAATTTATCTTATATCCGTGGTTTTTGCGGTTTCCGAACAGATGTTATATCCAGATCCGGAACATTTTTCAGATTTCTACTGACGGAAGCTTCAAAAGGAAACTTTCCGCCAGGTGGCGATGAAGGTAGTAAAGCCCTTTATTTATGTTTAACTACTATTTAATATTATCTTTAACGCTTGCCGTTAAAAGATTAACATTGTTGCTGCTGGAAGCTAATTTTAGATAGTGAATAGAGCTTCTATTGTTTATACATTTCTCTTCCATCCATTATGAAAGAGAATTATATTTAAGAGAATTTCTAAAAGCTGCTTGGCAAGCTGCATGATTTAATCAGCCGCCAGCTAACCCATTTGTTGTTTGTTTCTCGTTCGGAAAGGTTGTTGTTTTCGTTCAATAAAAAATGTGCGCAGAGTTGGAAGCTATTGACTTGCCAGTTCTTCAGCGATTTCAAGAGCTCTACAGGCAAAATTGGCCCAAATATTGTCAGGAATATTACTGCCTGGACAACTTTATAGAGTTTCTAAAGAAACAGCCAGAAATCAAGCATTTGCAACTTTTCACTTTGTCCACAAAACAAGCCAAAGATGAGGGAGTGTTTGTTATAGTGGTGAGTTCTTTATATACTCTATGCATTATTTTATCTGAGACTAAGAGAGGGAATATGTATCTGTATCTCTTAGGATCGCTATCAGCTGTTTGCTGGCAGTTTGAATAACACAAGTGGTCTTTTGGAGGAAGCTTTGAATCTAATGGACTGGTCGAAGGGTTTGAAATGCAGCTCCATTCCTTCGAGACATATCGAAGCCTTGGACAAGGTGGTTGCATCCAAACAGTTGGCATTAGTATTCAGAGATCCCACGGATTTGTTTTACATGACGGCAAAAGAGGCTCTCCAGCTGAAGGTTGAGTAAGAAGTGATCCCTCTTGCAGGGGATACAGTAATTAATATTAAATTATATTTATTCAGAGCACCTGCTGGCTTTGTATTAAGGTCTCTGAGTGTGAAAGATGCTCCTTTGGTCAACGACGAATGGCCCAATCATCACTTGGGTTCTCTGTACTTTATTGAGCGTCAGATTCGCATGTGCGTCAGTGTGGGGCTTTATAATGTTGAAACCCAGGAACTGGTGGCCTGGTGCATAAGGTAAACAATTTTAAAAAATGAATTTAATATTAAATATAATAACTAAATTATTATTTATTTCTCTCAGATTACAAGGCGGCTATTTGGGGGCCTTGCAAGTCAAGGACTCGCACAAACGTCGCGGATTTGGCAGCCTGGTGACCAGGGAAATTTCCTACCGTCTCGCAGTCCAAGGACATGATGTGATGGCCCTTGTGGGACACTCCAATGCCCCTTCCGCAGGCATGTTCAGGAAACTTGGCTTTCAAGTAATCGACCAATGCCTTTGGCTGAGAACAGAGCCCACCGAAGGAGATTTTGTATGGCCCGAGGGCGAGTAATTACTGCTTTTATCGTTTTACTCAGGATTAATCAGTCACAAGTACAAGTTAATATTATGGATCTGTCGTAGGAATGGTTGGTTGTGTTCTTTCTTGTTTTGTTAAATGAAATATCGGCATTGTAAGGTGCAAAAAATAAATTTGCAGTTAAATTTGTACTGATTTTGTTTATATTTATTTATATCGTAATGTATGTACATACATATATCAAGATTTAGTTTTCATCTTTAAAATGTAAAACCATATTTTTCTATTTTCAATTCTTAAACATTTTATTGCATTCATTCGAGAAAGCATTTCTTAAAATAAATTTGAATTATAAGTTTCCCATTTAAGTGTGCCCAGGTGCAACGACAAAGGTCTTGAGCCAATTTCCACGCACAGTCTGGCAACGTCAATGTCTCAAGTGATTTTGTTGGTCTCAAGTCATTTTTAGGGTTTTTCTTGCGTTTTTTCGGAAAGAAAAATACTTTTAGTGTGACCTTTTCTGTCGATTTTTGGCATTATGAACGGAAAATGTGGTGGGCACACTGCCGCAAGTTCTAATTACACGTAAACTTAACAGATTCGCCGGCCACAAAAGAGAACGAAGATAAGTTATAGATAATGAGATCCAGGGACTGTTGGCCAGCCATGCTGGCGTTCCTGGCCGTGGCTATGACCGCCACGTCTGCGGATAAGCCGCTTCCACCGCCCTGCCGCGGCTGCAGCCAGCTGGTGGCGTCCTTCAAGGCGGGACTGGAGCGCACGAAGCGC
Source organism: Drosophila parvula (assembly GCA_018904695.1). Taxonomy (NCBI): domain Eukaryota; kingdom Metazoa; phylum Arthropoda; class Insecta; order Diptera; family Drosophilidae; genus Drosophila; species Drosophila parvula. The sequence goes on from JAEIIG010031899.1 coordinate 4,035, forward strand.
GGCCATGGTGGTGGCGACACTGCCTGGGAGGAGGAGAAGCTGCGATCCTACAAGAGCAGCGAGGTGCGGCTAGTGGAGATCCAGGAGAGGCTCTGCTCAGACTCCGAGGTGGTCAACAAAGACCACTGCCATAATCTGGCCAACGAGCACGAGGCGCTGCTCGAGGACTGGTTCACCCACAAGCAGGCGGAGAGTCCCGACCTGCACAGCTGGCTGTGCATCGAACAACTGAGCGTCTGCTGCCCCCCGAACACGTACGGAGCGACCTGCCAGCCCTGCAGTGACTGCAACGGAAACGGTAGGTTCTCCTCCACCTCCTGCTGCTCCTCCAATCTCAATCTTTATGTCTTTCTTGCAGGCAAGTGCAAGGGTGCTGGGACGCGGAAGGGCAATGGCAAGTGCCTGTGCGACGCCGGCTATGCGGGACCCAACTGCAGCGAGTGCGGAGCGGAGCACTACGAGTCGTTCCGCGACGAAAAGAACCTGCTGTGCACGAAATGCCACGCGGCATGCGGCGAGGGTGGCTGCACGGGCGGAGGACCCAAGAGCTGCCGCAAATGCAAGGACGGCTGGAGCATGGACTCGGAGGCGGGCTGTGTGGACATCAACGAGTGCCTGGAGCAGCAGCGACGACCGGATGCCTGCCGGCCGCAGCAGTTCTGTGTGAACAACGAGGGCTCCTTCAGCTGCCTGGAATGCGATCGGTCCTGCGACGGCTGCGAGGGCGATGGCCCCGACATGTGCAAGAAGTGTGCCGAGGGCTACAAGCTCAAGGATGGCAAGTGCAACGGTGAGTAGAGATGCCACCCAGGCTTGTACTGTTTCGCTTCTAAAATATTAAACGTTTACCATGTCCATGTCTTGCGGAAAAAGACCTTTCCTCGGAGCAACGCGATTCGTATGTGAACTTTACGCGGCTGCTCACCTACTTTGGAATGTGCGTCGCTACCTGCGTCATTTTCCAGAGCTCCACCCACATTGCCTGGGGCTGCATTGTGGGAGCAGCCGTGGCCGTGTACATAGCCGCCTCCGAGTACTGGCTCAACTCGGCGGCCGAGGGCGGCGGCGGGCACAAGCCCGAGATCGACACCAAGCAGCTGGAGGAGCTGATTATGAAGTCCCTATAGGCACTAAGTTTATTCTATGAATAATTCGTACCAGGGCATTGATGGGATCGGCAGTATTCTTTAGTCTAATGGAATTTCTGTGTACTTTGTTTGCAGTCAGCAGCAGCGACGAGGAGTCAGAGGAGTTCTCCGCGTCCCCGCACGACCAGGAGGAACTGTAGACGACGCACAGAGTCAAGCAGCGCGCGCACACACCCTTTGTAGTCAATTTTAGTTATAATATAGGTTCTAATATTACCAATTCGTAATTATATATGATTTGCCAAAGTTCAATGAAGAAGAAAATGCACAAAACATGTAATTCAACCCACTGTTATTTGTATCACATTTACATATTTATTATATTTGGTTTCAAAAATGTACAAATTCGCAATTACAGCCACACATTCATGTACGGAAATAACTATTTTAACACACACAAGTTCTCCGGCTTTCGTGGAATACTGCTTGAAGCGGCTAGATAATAATAATAAAGGAACTGCCATTATAATACGAACGAAATATTGCTAAAGACAAGGACATAACAAGCGCCACCACCACCCGGTATAAAGATAAATAACTAGAAAAAAAACTTAAGCAATAACTAGGATCGATCGTTCACTTGTTTGGCCACCGAGGTGTCGTTAACACAGCCACAGAGTTTCCATCTCCGTTTCCTAACACAGCCTACGATCGCGTCAGATGACTCTGACTTGTGCTGGACGCCAGTCCAATCTCCTCGTCCGACTCATCCGAGTCCAGGGGACTCACACGTATGGCCTGGTACCACTTGTTGGTCAGGTCCGCCATCTGGGACTTGCACTCGTGCAGCTCCTGGCTGTTGAAGCGGCGCGTGAAGAACGGTATGAAGTATTTGCGATCCAGGCGCCCGAACCGATCGCGTGCCTGCGTAAAGGTAACATCCTCCTCCTCGGTTAGCTCGGACAAGTGCTCCGAGTCAATGGCCTGACCCCACTCGCGGGTCTTTGACAGGGAAATGGACTTGGAACGCTTCCGGCCACTGCCGCTACGGCGTCCGCCCTCTGTGCCTGAGGAGCTCCGTGGCAAAGAGCCACGTGTGCGCCGCTTCTTGCCCGGCTTCAGGTACTTAAGCAGCGGCATCGTGGAGCCGCCCAACACAAGCGTGGTGAAGAGCACTATTATCAAACTGAAATCGGAATATTGGGGAATAATAAACGGGTGCGAAGGCTAAGCAGAGCGCGCGCTTACGTGGTTGTTATGATGACGTGGCGCTTCTCCTGGCTATCCAGGTTCAAGTGCAGCGATAACGCATAGGAAATGGCACCGCGCAGGCCCGAAAACCACATGATGAACTGCATCTTGTTGTTGATTTTGTGTTCGCGGAATTTGTTGACCAAGAAGGCCAGCGGAAAGATGTTGCAGGCCCGCCCAATCAGGCATAGAACGATGGCCCAAATAACGAAGGACAGTTCCACTTGGTGCTTGAACGAGAAGATGGCCAGGCCGAGGTAGGCGAAGACGCAGGTCTCGGCGATAAAGGCCAGGGTTCTCATCGTCTGTTGCATCGTGATTTGGGTGACCTAAGGCGAAGTATGGTGTTAAATATGGCAGATCTGTTCCAGAGTGGACAGCAAACCCTTACCGTGGACAGGTTGAAGTGGGTGTAGTGGGACATGACGATGCCACAAAACAGAATGGCCATTATACCTGTTCCGAACGGATGTATTACTCAATCGTTTTATAGCTCTAGGAAATGCAATGCCTTACCGCTCAGGTGTATTCCCTCGGCCAGGACGTAGGGAGCGTAGGTAAACATAAGCATCATGGCAAACTCCAAGGATGGGTGCTTCCTCAAATCGATGTGCTTCAGCAGCAACGCTGATATCAAGGCGAATATCACTCCAATGCCCGCCGAGGCAAAGAACATGGCGCAGAAGGTCTTCAGGGCACTGAACATGGCCTCGCCAGTGCTCGCCTGGGCATTGGCTGTTGCCGACTGGGTAATGGAGGCGGTCAGGACAATGGAAATGGCATCGTTCAGGATGCTCTCGCCAAACACCAACATGTTGAGTATGGGATCCACGTCCAGGGCATGGAAAATAGCCACAGTGGCCACAGGATCTACGGCAGAGATGAGCGAGCCAAAAGCAAAGGACTCGGAGAAACTGAGGCTACACAAATGTGAGGAAAGTACAAGAATAGCATTACAGAGATTAAAGAGCTCGCTCTGGAACTTACCGGAATGCGACCTCGGCCAGGCCCAGGAGGTATATTCCCGCTCCGATGACCAGCGCCGAAATGGTTGTACCGAAAATGGCAAAGACTAGGATGGAGCCGATGTTCTGGAAAAAGTTTCCTTTGTGTAGATTGTACCCCGATTCGAAGATAATCGGCGGCAAGAGGACGAGGAAGAAGCCCATCGGCGAAAATACCTCCTCGCGCTTCCAGCTGCCCGTCTGGCCGGACATGACGTTGAGGGACAGGCCAATGAAGGCGCCCAGGAAAACCACAACAATGCTCTCCGGCAGGTACTGGAAGCCCGTCTGGAGCATTGAGTGAATTAACAGGATGCCCAGCATGATCACGCAAATGACGAAGAACAGGGACAGCGAGGAGTTGTGCTCCTGCTCGACTGCATGGGAATCGATGAGCGGCGGTTCCGTGGCCACGGTGGAGGCGTTGCCTGACTTCGTAGCACTCCCATTACCTGGAGCAGCTGTCGCGGTTGTGACATTAACCAAGGGGGGACTGCTGCTAGGGGAAACGGGCACTTCTGGATGGGGCGGTTGGATTTTATTACTTCCCGTCGCGATGGAGCTGTTGGCAGCGACATTCTTCTGCTCCTCCTGCCCGGCGCTGGTGTCTGTCGCCGACGCCTGGATGACGAGGCAGATCACAGCCGCTTGGTAAAATAGTCGCAGGCCCCAAAAGTTCATTTTGAGCGACGACGCGGCATTTATTTAACACAAATTCCAGCAATTTGTTTTCTTTTCAACAAAAACAGCTGTTTATCTGACGTTTATCACCCGTGACAGGACTGCCAACTCGGGGCGAATGGCCGTCCATGTCCAGTTGAAAGGAAATAACATTTAATCGGAAATTGTGCATGTAATAGCGTTTAATTGATTTAATACACAAAAACAAGATTATTAATCATCAGATTCAGAAAATGAATCTGTCAAGTCACGCGCTGGCGCTGGAGGCCACCGAGCTGATAGCCTCTGTGCAGAAATCTAGCTGAAAACTGCAAATAATCTCATTCGAGACGAAGGTATATTTTTGATCTATCAAATAAAACATCGATTATTAAGAGATTTAATCCAAAAATATTTATTATAAATCAATTCATTAATGTCGCTAATGATCTTACACAAGAGACAAGAAATGCGCTTCAAAAACTACTAGTTTTTTCAGTCTGTTCTTTAAGGATGCGAATTTTTATTTGGCTCCTGCCTTAAAAAACTACATAAATCTACACGTTCTCTTGCCTCGAATACAGATCACATTTCCGTTTTCAGGAACGATGTACTATAACTTGCACATCTGTTCAAATTGTTTTCCAGCCACACGGGATCGGGATCTTCCCCAGACCCTGGGGGGTCAGGTCAGACATTATTTGAATGATAATGGTGCCTGTTGTTTTCGGTTATTTTCAGTGGGCAGTAGAATTTTTAGCAAATCTACATATACATCATATATGCACAGAGTAGAGCTGATAGCTTGATTACCAAGCGCCTTGATCTTGGCAGACCTTGTTTGTCTCCATAGCTTTGGCATGACGTGGGCACTTTTTCGATTGCACAGCGATTGTGAAAATGGATCGAAACCCCTAAAAGAGGTGTACGGTTTCCCCTGGCCACTGACCACTGATCCTCACTCTCAGCGAAAGGGTCGATCACATCAAATAATGTGGAAGTCTAGAATTTCATTAATAATTGTCATCCATATAGCGTTGCATCGTATTGCGTTCCACGAACCGATTAATAATGCATATTTAAATATACAAAAAGAGACAGTCGAAAAGGGAGAGCGAGAGTAATTACTGCTCCCAACAAGTATATAAATATAGAATACAGTAGTATATAGTTTTCTATTGATAAGCTCCCGTTTCTTGTCGAATCATCTCCCCAAACAAATATTATAAATTAGGCTTCGCTTTCCCAAATCAGTCGCAGTCAAACTTAGTCGGAGCAGGAAGCAAGTCGAGAATTTCGAGCGCTTACAGGTCCAATCGCCGGATTTTGAAAGTCCTTCAAATTCAAATCAAAAGTGAGTAGAAAAAGGATTTTGAAGCCAGTTGGCAGTTCCGGGCGCCAATGCATTGGTACAGTGTGACCAGCTGGGCTTAGTTGCCTTAGCTTGGACAAAACCGGTCGCAGGTAAGGAATTTTTCGGAATCGGCCGAGAACGGTAAATTCCATTGCGGACACAACGAAGAGCTCCAAAATAGTCCCCAAAATACGTGCTCTGCCCGTCAAAGAGAATCGCCGACCAGCTCTTTGCTCGCTCAGCAAAAGCAGCCAGCCAACCGCCTTCAGCTCGCGTTTCGAGGTATAAATTGAAAAACTCGTGAAAAGTGTGCGCTCTTTTTCTACAGAACCGTCGCCAAGATAGGACGTGTGTGTTGGCTGCGCCGCTGATTTGGTTGCCGTCGCTGAAACAGTTCAAAAATCAGTAGAATAAGTGTGTACTATATAGTTCATAGATCTAAGAACCAACTCAAAAACTAACGAATATATGGCGTAGTTGGGCTGCTACGACCTGCAACGTAACTTAACGTGCGTGCCGCGTGTGTAAATGAACGCGCCACCGCCCCCGCCACCCTTGTGAATCAATGCGGTAAACATCAGCCGCACGCCGAATAATATTGAGTGAAATATTCACTTATGTATGTTATATAAAAAACTATTCACTATTTAAAGAGAAGCGTGCGAAAAAAAAAACCGGAAAAGCACCACGGCGGCGGCGGCGGCGGCAGCGACATGCGAAAAAAAATGTAGTTGTGTTTTTTTTTGTGTGTGAGAGTTGGGAAAATCAATTTCGTCAAGCGTTTTAGCAACCGTCTAATCTGTGGTCTTTCTTCATTCCCCAACAGCTCCACCACCAACCCAGCTCCAAGCTCGTGCTGAAAGCCCTCTTCCAGCCAGGAACTAAGACCTACAAATAACCACAAGAACAAGAACTCAACAATAAAAATGCCGCAGAAGACAAACGGACACAGCGCCAACGGCTGCAATGGCAGCAATGGCAACTCCTACGACATGGAGGATGGCCAGACATTCCTCTTCACTTCCGAGTCCGTGGGCGAGGGACACCCAGGTGAGTCCGCCATACCCCTCTCAGCTCTCCGTTTTCCGTGCTCCCATCTCCCTGCTCTTGCATCCCAGCCATCTCCGATTGCATCATAGCATGCAAGCATGGCCCCTGCATGTGCGTTATGTATACATACATATGCACATACATACATGCACAAGTGCTGGTGTGCGACTGTTCTGGTGTTCGTCTGCGTCGCTGCTGGCGTTGTTCCTAACCTAACCGAAGCGCTTCTCCAGCGCCCGTGGCCTGTGGCCTGTGGCCCCTCTGCCCCTTCTACCTTCCCCTGTCTGTCTGTCTGCTCGCCTGCCCGCCTGCCCGCCTGCCTGCTGAGATCTAACAAAATGGCGACAGAGTGCTGAGACGCATACCTTTGCCCGAGACCCGGCCAGAGCCAGAGGCCAAACCCATTGTTGATTGCTTCCCAATTTGCGCTTCTTTGTAGTGGAAACTGGTAGCGAAAAAAACGTGCTTGTTTACTCAGCAGGCCGCTCTCTTGCGGGGACCGATGCCGATGAGATCTTTTGGGGAGAGGAAATGGAAAGGGATAGCCCTTGCCAACTGCATCCTTTGCCGGCTTGGCCTGGGCCACCAGTAAACAGCTGCTGGTCCACTCTCGTTGGCCCCCGCACACACAGAGACAACAGCTGCGGCTGCGGCGGGGCCAAAACCTTGCCGACGCAATTTATAGACTGGTTCTTTATCGCTGCCTCTCCCGCAGTCGGAATTTGCGTCATGCGCACCATGTGCTTCTGCGGAGCTGCGAATTACGAACTACGGAACAGCAAAACTGAGCAATGAGAACTGCAAAACTGAGAAACGGAGCGGAGCAATCTGAGAACTCTTAGCACTGAACCCTCAGAGCACACTCTCTCTCTGGCCGCTCTCTTAGGCACTTGTACTTCGCAGAAAGACGATCAAAACAAGGGCGAAACTAAAACAAACCCACCACGTTGCTCCCCGTTCCTCGTTGCTTCTTTAGGGAGCCCAGTCATTATTCCGCCAGTTCCAGCTTTTCAGCGCTTATCTTTCTGGCGAAACGGCCAACCACGTGTTCCGCGTCCCCTCGATCTGTGAGCTGTGAGCTGTGCTAGCTGGCGAGCTTTGCCGCTGCCGCTGCCCGTTTGTTTATATCAGCGGACAGCGTATTTGACTTCATCATCATCTGCTGATAAGGGAGAGCGACCTTTTATACAAGCGAATCGATTACTTTTACCATTCTGCTGCTACATTTCCATAGTTCCATAGTTCCATAGTTTATAACGCTAATTAAGTTAGACCTAGACAAGCGCACAGCCCCTCATGATGACTGATAAGCGGCGAAAGCCTCCCGAAAACTATTTCCGGATGTCCTAGCTTTAATTTCACCTGTCTTGGCATGACAAGTATGAGTGACAGTGTCGGAAGCGGGCAGGAAATGCAGGAAAAATTGATAAGAAATGATAACAGAGGGTCCTATAACCTTTGGGTGATTCACCCAAGACAGGCATTGACCGATTACTCCCCAAGATATGTCAAATCGACACACTGTTTCAAAACTTCTTCTCAAAATAGACATTAACCGATTAAATCGAGACACTGCGCCATTTAATTGAGTCCAACACTTCTTCCAGAGTGTCTACAATAGCCTTCTATGCTGAGGTATTGCCTCAAGTTCAATAACGATGGTTTTTCCACAGAAAAACCTGTTGAAGGGCTCAGGCTCATGCTCAATCTCACATTTCACGCCCCAAAACGCTGGCCATGCGCCTGGTGTCAAATGCGAATTCGCAATCCAAGGATCCCAGGCGGGCCATCATATATCATCCGTATATTTGTTGTTTGCACAGGCTCGTGTTCTCAGCGAGTTATAGACATAAAAGTGGCATTGAATTTCGCTGTCAATCGCAGACTGAAACTTAAAATAAACTGCATGGCCCGGCAATTTTCGTTGGCGCGCCTAGGCGGCGACGTATGTATGTACATATGCTCGCTCGGGGAGGGGAGCAAGAGCACCCATATCTGGCTATCTGGCGCACTGAACATATTCCCACCGTTTGCTCACTCTCTGCCATCTCTCTCTCTACTCTCTTTGCAGACAAAATGTGCGACCAAATCAGCGATGCTATCCTGGATGCCCATCTGAAGCAGGATCCCAACGCCAAGGTGGCGTGTGGTAAGTGTCAAAGCCTCGCTCTGGGAACCACCAACTCCAGGCTAGTGACCTTTGGAGCGACTCCCGAAATCGGTTTTTGATAGCGGCAGCACATCAAAAAGGCGCCGCACGAGCACACAGAGATTGCCAGTGTCTGGGATCGGCGACAGACCATCAAGAAAATAAACTCGTCCCCAAAGTAAACATGGGGGCAGCCATCAACGCGTGTGCAATGCTTATGCAAGCCGCCAAAGACGATTGCCTGGACAAATAAACAAAGTCAAAGCCTCCGTCTTAGAGATGGGTCTGTGTTCTGTGGTTTCCCTGGAGACGAGGTCTTGATCGATTTGCCTTGAAAATGCTTTAAATTTTCTTCCTTTCTCATTTTTTTTTGGTTACCAGAAACCGTGGCCAAGACCGGCATGATCCTGCTCTGCGGTGAGATCACATCAAAGGCCGTCGTGGACTACCAGCGCGTTGTCCGTGAGACCGTCCAGCACATTGGCTACGATGACTCCTCCAAGGGTAAGTACTTAAGACTAGGTCTAGGCTCATAGAGAAGAAAAACAAAGATTTGCGGGCGGGTTACAGGATCTAAGTCCTTGTGTAAACACTATATTAAATCGCAACAAAATCAAAATTGAAAAAGGTTTCGATTGGAAGACCCTAAACCTGCTTGTCGCCATCGAACAGCAGTCGCCCGACATTGCCAACGGCGTGCACATCAACCGCGAAGAGGACGACGTCGGCGCTGGTGACCAGGTACAGCTCCGTTTTCCTACTACCCACCGAGAGTGTGTGTGTGTTCGTTCGTTCGTTACGTTTCCATTGTTGTTCAGTGTTTCATTGAAAAAGCGGATTAATCTCCCAGTCCATACCTATTTTCATCACCACAACCACTTATACCTCTAAAAAACAAAAAAAAAACACCAAAAAGGAAGCGCTAACATTCAGAAATTTCCCCATAAAGTAAGAGTGCCAAGATCAAAAGGCATCCACTGGGTCCACAATTGCGAACTACAGTTCGCTCTAACCTCATAACCTCATCATATTACCCATAAACGGATTCACTTAACCTCTTTCAGTGAGGGGTTTACAACAGAAAATCTTGCATGCGGCATTATCCCCACAGCGAAGACTAAAGGCCATACATATGTAGATATATGTATAAGAGACCTCAATTTCCATTTAAGAATATTTATTTATAAGCTAGTATAAAAAAAAGGGTGAACTTAAACATATTTTAAACATTACTTACAGACATATTTTCCTGTGCGCGTGCGCTCCTCTCTTTTATCTTTCTCTCTCGTTTCATAACACACGAAAAACGATAACCGATACCATAATTTGTACGATTATTTTGCTTTGGGGTTTCCGATAACCAACCAAATACATATAAAGGTTTTGATTTCAAAACGTGCAACGTGCTCTTGGCATTGGACCAACAATCGCCCGAAATCGCGGCCGGAGTGCATGTCAATCGTGCCGACGAAGAGATCGGTGCCGGAGATCAGGTGTGAATTATAGCAGCAGGGCGGCCCTTAAAGGTCCTTTCCAAAGAGAGCTAAGCATTGAAGCATCACTTGGTTATGGTTTATGAACTTCATGGTGGTGGGGCGTAGCTAAGCTCTTTTGGAGGGGGCCTCCCATCGGCCACCTTTGTACAATTTCTGTGTTCCTATTTGTTTCTTATATTATATATTTTCGTAACTAATCTAAAGATAAATAATAAGACAATTAATAACTATTATGGAAATCATTTGTAGTATCCTATAGCCACAACACATATGTAGCGCTGCAGCTAAGCACTCTATAGCCTTGTTATTTGAAGCTTTGAAATCCATTCCTGATGCCTGCTTTATGTTTTCCTTTAGTTACCCAGGCTAGTTTCGAATAACCATGGCTTGATTTGTTGCATTTACATCCCATAAGCACCTTTTCCTTTGGTAACTCATTCCCCATCAGTCTACACTCCATAAGCTTGCTTCGTCCTCGACTTTTCTAACCCCAAACCCAAAAATGTTCCTTACTTACTCACAACTAACCTGTACTTAGCATTTGGGATGTCACAGAATATTAAGATATCGATACAAATTCGATATATTAATCGTTGTACAAAATTTGCGATAAAATATCGAACTACAAATAATATATAAAAAACGAATTTCTGCTCATTTTTAACGTTAAAAGTGATAATATTACTTCACTACATTTTGACTTTTCCACTCAATATAAATCGAAATATCAAAATCGCAATTCTGTTTGATATATCGAACTAATGTAATCTTTAAAAGAGCAAATTAAACAGAACTTAACATTTCTCTGATAATTATCGATATTTAAACATTAAAATGTTTAATATTAATATATTTTTTTATACTTACAATTTTGATAAATCAAACTCTTCTATGATATTGAGCTCTCTATTTCTGTCGGACTTTTCCTCTCGATATGTGCACATCCCCACTCACCACTTTATTTGGTTTTGGTTCTTTTTGTTCTTTAAATTTCCAACTATATATAATAACTAAATACTGTTGTAATATTTTGCAGGGCATCATGTTCGGCTATGCCACCGATGAGACCGAGGAGTGCATGCCCCTCACCGTGGTGCTGGCCCACAAGCTGAACGAGAAGATCGCCGAGCTGCGTCGCTCCGACGTCTTCTGGTGGGCTCGGCCCGATTCCAAGACCCAAGTCACCTGCGAATACCTCTTCAACCAGGGTTCGGCCGTGCCCAAGCGCGTGCACACCATCGTTGTGTCCATGCAGCACTCGGAGAAGATATCGCTGGAGACCCTGCGCTCTGAGGTTATGGAGAAGGTTGTCAAAGTCGTCATTCCCGCCAAATACATTGATGCCAACACCATTGTGCACATCAATCCCTGCGGACTCTTCGTCATCGGCGGTCCCATGGGCGATGCCGGGCTAACGGGCCGGAAGATCATCGTCGACACCTACGGCGGCTGGGGCGCCCATGGAGGCGGTGCCTTCTCTGGCAAGGATTTCACAAAGGTCGACAGATCAGCGGCCTACGCCGCACGCTGGGTGGCCAAGTCGCTGGTCAAGGCCGGTCTGTGCAAGCGATGCCTGGTCCAGGTCTCGTACGCCATCGGCCTGGCCGAACCCCTCTCCATTACCGTGTTCGACTACGGCACCTCCCACAAGACACAGAAGGAGCTGCTGGACATAATCCGGCGCAACTTTGACCTCAGGCCCGGCAAGATTGTCAAGTGAGTGGGAAATGTACCTCAGACAATCCCTGGTTGCTTACTAATATATTGTGTTGTGTGTATTTTAGGGACCTGAACCTGCGCCAGCCTATTTACCAGCGGACCAGCACGTACGGCCACTTCGGACGTACCGGCTTCTCGTGGGAGGAGGCCAAGCATTTGGAGATCAATTGACTAGGAGCCGAGCCGCCGTTACCGCAGTCACCGTGTGCTAAAAGGTTGAAGCCATCGTCTCCATCGTCACCATCGTCATCCTCCGCGTCAACATCCACTTCAACGGCAACAACAGCAACGTAATTTTTAGTTTCGTTTTTTTAAAGTTACATGAAGTCAGCGAAGCTCGCTGGCAGCTGCCTGGGCCATCGGTTCGACCTACAACTGAGCGCCGAGCTCCTTGCTATCTTAAAACCAATCTGATGTAGTTGTAGTCGTCGTCATGCTACCCCGCATATATATACTTAATAGAGAGCTCTCCGCCCCACAATTGACGAGCTTTAGTTATACATATACATAGTGTAGAATCGTCGCGTCGCTCAGTTTCGTTATCACAAAAGAAAAGGAAAGTAGTTAGTCTCCCCCTTAAAATGTCACTTGGCCTAATATATATATATTGAAATTGTATAAAACTTGGATGTCCGTTGCCTAGAAATTATGCACACCACTCTCATGCTTAATTGTACACATATTTTTGTATCTTTTACTATTGCCTCTATGTTGTCGATTGTGTGCGTTGTATGTATATGTTTAACAAAAGGTTTTTAACAACTCGATCGTATGTATATTACACACTATACTATACTATACTATAGCTGTCTCTGTACGTTCTGTAGCCAACCAACCATAAGATAATGTATTTTCCTTTACAAAAATATATTACAAATACAGATAAAGGAGTTTGTAACAATTATCCACAAAGCAGAATAGAACGGGGCATTTTAATTGTACAAAAAACATACCGAACCACAGCCAAGGCCTGTGCTGCAATACATTAACAGACAAACAACAATGAACATAAACAATTAACCAGTTCGAACAGCTGCTGCGCCAAAAGACGCCCCCTAAGAAATAGTTTAATCCGAGATATTTATTTACGTGTTTGTATATTGTACAACAGAAGCAAACTTTCACAGGACAATGATCATTGCAATAAACCTAATCGACAGTTTACAATTAAAACAAATCAGCTTGTTCTTTTTGGTTGGGCTTGAAATGCATTCGGGGTAAAACTCGATAAATAAATATGTGGTGCATCGTTGCTCTACGGATCTCTGTTCGCCTGTTACACGAAAGGTAAGAAGCGGGCAATTGTGGTTATTGTTTCGGAACCAAAAGTTCCCAATCGGGAGTTTTTCCAGTATAAATTTATCAAATGCTTGATTTCATGTACCAGGCGCGCAGAGTGCAGCA